>CALNHX010007844.1:0-68417 GCA_940337035.1 Agriotes lineatus | reverse complement strand
GATCCAGACGAACAATGCATGCTGATTTAAATCTTGGTGCATTCCATTACGATGCTAATTATAATTACAGTCTTCTAAACAATCCTGTTTAGGCACGTTATATAAAACTTTGGAATTCTATGCAACGGTTAAAAGCCCTACACAATCGCCGGCTAAATAGAAAGTCTGCCTGGAGCGATAACGTCTTTTGTAATTACGCATAGGTAGCAAACGGGATGGAAAAGAGAAAGCTGTAGAAAATCAATGGGACTGAGTGAGATAGCGTCACTCATATTAAATTAATTACAGCAAAACTAGTTACAAAGTCAATTTTTTAAAATTATTAACAAGTTTCTAAGGCCCTAGACGGCACAATTCCGTTCTTATATTTTATATATTCGAAAAAATAATTTGTTTCAACTCGAACGGTGTGACGGCACAGCTGCGAAATGACGTCTTGTTCAAATCCTATATTTCCAAGTCGCCTCGATAGCACAACGGTAAGGTGCTAAGACTGTTAACCAGAAAACTAGGGTTCGATTCCCACTCGGGTCCGCCGCAAATAGATTTTTTAAATTTAAATATTTCCACGAGTGAATGCAAGAGAGAGACAGCAGCTTCGAAGAGCGAAATAGATCTACCAGTTTGAAATTCAAATATTTCCGCAAAAATTCAAAATTAAAAACAACCGCCGTGAGAAGTGCGCGCGCACCAAGATGGCCGACACCCCCGGGAAATTCAAATTCAAAAAATTAAACTTAGAAAAAATCGGTAAAAATTCAAATTTCAAATATTCCCGCCAGAAATCCAAGATGGCCGACGTGTAATTCCAGAAGCAAATTAAAAAATCTAATGCGTAATTTAATCAGTAGCACATGTGAAAATTAATTAGATCAAACCGCGAAATTAATTAGATCAAACCGCGAAATTAATTAGATCAAACCGCGAAATTAATTAGGTCAATCCACGAATAAAACCGCGAAAACCGCGAATTAAAACGCGAATTAAACCGCGAATCCGCGAATCAATTAAAAGTGGTGGGGGCAAACTGTCCCCATTCTACTGATACAATCTAAACCCCAAAAAAGCTCCCGGCTATGATTAAATTACACTTCAATTAATTAAGGAACTGCCGGGTAAAGGTTTCGTAATGATAACCATGCTATACAATGCTGTACTGAGACTGGGATACTTGACAGCACAGTGGAAGGTTGCCCAGGTGATTATGATTCTCAAGCCTGGTAAACCTGCACATGAACTAAACTCATACAGACCAATTAGCTTGTTACCTATATTAGGAACTACTGGAAAAACTGTTAATCAAAAGACTAACCCCAATAATAGAAGAAAATGCCATCATCCCAGACTACCAGTTTGGTTTTAGAAAAGGTCATTCGACCATTCAACAAGTACATAAAGTCGTAAATGCTATTAACCAAGCTTTCGAGGAAAAAAAGTATTGCACAGCTATATTTCTCGATGACAGCCAGGCGTTTGACAAGGTATGGCATACAGGCCTACTTTTCAACTTAAATAAATGCCTCCCCTACGCTTTATTTGTTATCCTAGAGTCTTACTTGTCAGAAAGATGCTTCCAAGTAAAATTTGGTCAATACTTAACCGCTCTTCATCCAATAAAATCGGGAGTACCCCAGGGTAGCGTCCTTGGTCCGCTATTATATCTGATGTATACAGCAGACATGCCTATAAATCAATATTCGTTTACTGCAACTTTTGCTGATGGCAAAGTCATTATGGTAGAGCACAATGATCCAGTAACAGCTGCAAATAGCCTACAACAGAGTCTAGATGAAGTCGTGCAGTGGACAAAAAAATGGCGTGTAAAGTTAAATGAAGCAAAATCATTTCACATTACTTTTACAAAACGTAAAGGTATTACACCGCCAGTAGACATTAATAATATACCGCTAACACTAGTCACGGAAATAAAATACCTTGGTATGCATTTGGATAGGGGCCTGACGTGGAGGACCCACATTTGGAAGAAGCGTAAACAACTCGGAGATAAGTTTAGAAAACACTATTGGCTACTTGGAAGAAGATCGAAACTATCCCTCTCAAACAAGTTTCTTGTCTACAATGCAGCGTTCAAATCTATACAGGGTGTAAAAATGCTTTACGCACCATAGGGTTTTCAATGGTAATTTCTTCATATGACAATATTTGCTTCCCTAATTATTTCAGAGCAAACTTGTAAATAGGTTTTTTATAGAGCAAACAATTGTGCATCCATTTATGCCATCATTTTTGTCATTTTACGTCAGAAAACCTAATAATGAAAGAAGCTAGAATTTTCATTTTTTCAAAAATCAGTGCAAATTGTGAAGTGGTGGTATGCTGGAAGCAGATCAGGTGCAATAAGTGCCATGGTTGTCGCTACATTTGACAGATGCAAACAAATAAATAGCAAACTAATTTTTTGATGCTTTGAGATGCTTCAATAATTTCAAGGCGCCACTGTTTTGTCTAAAAATGCTAATTTTATTTCTTTAAATTTTTGGTTTTCCGAAATGTAAAATGACAAACGCTAGCATAAATGGATACAGAATTTTTTTTGTCTACAAAAAACTTCCATACAAGTTTGCTCTAAAATAATTAGGGAAGCAAATATTTCCATATGAAAAAATTACCATTGAAATCCCTATCGTGCGTAAAGCATTTCTACACCCTGTATGGTCATATGATATCCAACTGTGGGGAACAGCAGCAAGCTCCAACATCCAAATAATGGAAAAGCTCCAATCTAAAGTTTTACGCGCAATGTATGATTCTCCCTATTTTGTGCGTAATGTGGACATTCTGAGTGACTTAAAAGTGGATTCGGTCAAAGACGTGATTGTTAAATGCAGTGAAAAGTATCTAAGTAATATAGAATGTCATTCAAATCCATTGGTCCTAAACTTATTAGATAATAGTGCTCATAGGTATAGATTGGATAGATATAAACCTTTGGACTTGCCATATAGATTTTAATCTACAGTATATAATAGTTACTTGTGTTATAAAGCAAACATGTAGTTTATAAGTTAGTCCTGTGTTATAAATCATTGGATTGCAACCTCATGTCATTATTTTCATGTCATTTATTGGTCTCTATCATATGTTTTGCTTATTGTAAAAAAATTTACAGATTGCAAATAGAAATAAACATTAATAAAAAAAATGAATAATATGTTGGTGGCACTGTAAGTCTATGTCAAATTCGAGGTTATCAAGTTAGGTTTTGCGTCAGTTTTGACACAGACTGACGCAAAACCTAACCTGCTAACCTCTAATTAGTATGTTTGGTTTATTTCAGACGGTCAACATGTTTTGATTCTTTCCTTGTATGTCGATTTTCGATTTCTACTCATTTTCATAATATCAACGACGTTGATATTAACTTTCTTATTTCCAAAACCGTCGCAACGAACTGTTTTTTTATGTTACCGGAGTTGTTAGGCCCGTTTTCACAATCTAATTTTTTAGACGAATCTTTCCATTTGCATTTTAATTGCATTTCTACATGTCAATAAATTTCCTGTACCTATATTAGAAACACTATCGTATAACCGGAAATGTAAGCTTCTATCTAATTCTATTCAATATAACTCATACCTACGATTCCAAAATTCCAAAAACTGTTACAGACTAAAAATAGCACAGCACACGCCGCATTTAATTAAAATAATCTGGAACGGAATAAGGCGAGAGACATAATTACAACTCAACATACAACAGTATTTTCGGAAAAAATACAAGACGGTTGATATTAAGACGGTAGTCCTTGTATTTACTGTATTAGGTTCCTTTGAACACCTACAATTCTAACAAATGAAATATCTACTCCCACAGTGTCAGAGGAAATAGGTGCTTGAGTTAATTAGGTGTAGAATGACATACTCATTGTAATTTCCCTCAGTTCCTCTTCTCATTCTAATTGATATTAGAAAACGGCTGATAATAATACATTAAGCGGTAATGTGACTAACTAATTTTCCTGTTTTGTCAGAAGGGTAACTTTTTAATGAGCAAGTGAAAGAAACTGTTAGAATTTTGGGAAGGGTGTTATTTGAAGTACCGGTCTTTTGCTCGGTATTCTATATTCAAACCAAAGATCTAGTTATTTTTAGACTGTAAGCATATGAATCATTAGTTCTCCATGTTTCAAAGACATTCTAACTCATTACTTTCATTAAAATCTTTAACCGCTCTAGATTAACAATGTCCGCTAGTCAAACGTGTGTGTATGATTAATAATTTCGTTATATTACTAGATTTTTTATTGAAGTTATCTGCAGTCACTTGAAATTATTGCAATATTTATAATTATCTCGAGCATACAGCTTAGCAAGTGTTTGCTTCACATCAGCTGCATAATACGTAAAGTTAAAAATAAACTTGACAAATCGCAAGATTGCGTTTAAAACTTGAGCTTTGTAGGGGCAAAAACCTGCTTTAAATTCCCAGTGCTGAAGAAGTAAACATAAAACTTTGAAATTAGCACCAGCGCCTCTTACGAGATAAATAAAGGAAACATTTCAGTCCTTGTATGCGAACACAAACAATATAAACTAGAGATTTACGATTATTACGGGGTTATAAACCGTAGGTTGAAATTATCTCTTATATTTAAAAATTGTGGATAGCTAATTTATGAAAGTTTAATAAATTTCTATAGTACGAATATTCACTGACCACGAAGGGATTTTTGTAAATAAAAACATCTTCAACTACCGATACATAAACATTAAACTAAATGTCTTTAAATAGAGTTTCTGAAAGTTCTTTTTGCATATAATTTTGTATGGGTGTGAGACATTTTATTCCACTTCCTCGTTAACCAAAATGAAAACTCATTTACACGGTTATGAGGTTTCACATTATTTTGTATTTGGAAATAGTAATTTACATTACTAGTGAGATAGGTTGCATGCCGAGGGATATAAAATCCTTAACACACGAGTATCCTATTAGACTCTTTGGCCGGCATATTTTTCTTTAACAGTTCGAGGTTTTCCTGAATATCAAAACCACCGTTGCCATCAAGCAAACTGCCTTCGGCAAATTTTGTACATATGTATCAATTTCCTTTATTTCCTCAAAACTCAACTTAACGAAGAATTCGTAACTACCGTTTATGTAAATACTGTTTATTACTACAAAACACCTTTTTTTAATTTTTTTAGTTATTTTACGGCACTGGGATGCGTAAAACACTGATTAACTGTAAAATCGTAGTTGGGGTGGATGTCAACTGAGTTTGGACGTGTTGTTTACATGTCAGTAGGGCAAAAAATATTATTACTCTATCGTCATATTAAAATGAGCATTGAACTGGCAGCTTAAATTAAATCCCGGATTTTCTAGCAAGTGCTGAACATTTATTGGAATTATTTCAGTTATATTGGAAATCACTGAGCAGATAATCCAATTAATTAGTGACACATTTGTCCGATGAAATTAATATTTGTTGATTTAAGCTCTACCAGGCGTTTGAGCTTCTAATTGTAAAGGACAGTTATTTTCACAGCTTTTTATAGGTACGTGATGTCGATTTAGAGGTGACTTGCATTACAACCGATTTGAACTGCCACCGTTTTGGTGACTACTGACCTGGATTACGACCGACGTAGATTTAGAGCCGGCTGAAACTACCACCGACTTGGTTTATTTTATAGCAATTATATGAAATGCCGTCAAACTGCAATGCCACCGACCTGGTATAACACCGACTAGGATTATCAACGATGTAGATTTACATCCGATTACAACTACCACCGACGTCAGCTACCAACAACCACTTACCCCCGACTGGAAATATCTTAGATCGCATTCGACAACAGTTTCTACAATACATCTTACGTGAACTTGCATTTTTTCCGAAATTAATACTTGGTCAGCTTGAGTCGCAGTCCTGAATCTAGTGGTCAAAATTCGTCAGAGCTTACATAAGTAAGATCTTATAAGTTATCATTTTGAAAGAAAACAATTTTATGTACGACTTAAGAATTGAAGCACCCTAAAAATATTTTGTTTAATTTCTGCGGTCACCACATTTCGGCGCCACATTCCACAAATTCGTTTCAAGCATTAATAAATCCATGTGGTGGCAATTTTGATTGGTTGTAATCAATTCGGTTCCTATTCCAATGTGATATAAACATAGTCGGTGGTAATTCACAACTTAACAAATATTAAAGTAACACAGTTGCATCAGAGCCTAAAAAAAATTAATCAGTGTTACTCGACCTCGGTGGTATTGTCTATATAACCCCTTACTATAGCGTTAATTGTTAATTGATAATATTTTATTTGCATTAAATCAACTATTTCCAATTTTTTTTCAAGAAATTTATTTTGGAAGTTGAGTCGGGTTGTATACAATACAACCGTTGTGGATTGCTACCCCGCCGAATTTTCTTCCAAGTGTGCTAAACGCATATGTATTACATATTTTTAATATTTGTCAAGGTGTGGATTACCACCGACTGAGTTAAATTCGATTCAAAATAACCACCTGTCGAACAACCACCGTGATTAATTATCACCACACGGATATACTACCAACTGAAGCAATTTTTTTAGAATGTGCTCCCGAACTGGAACATCACTGAACGGAAACGCGACGTGCCGGTTGTGTCAGTTCTGATTATTTTAAAAATAGATATATGTATTTGGAAGCAAAACATTTAGAACATTTCCTGGCGATGTTGATACTATATGTTTCAATATTTGTATTTAGGGTTTTGCGGTACTAGATTTTAGTAACAGTAATATGTGGTTGAAAAGAGAATCTTCACTAAAAATTATAATCCACTTTTGCGTCTCCCGCAATCACTAAGCTCTGTGAAATTAAATTAATAAGATAATAATGTACACTTCAGTCTGAATAAATTGAAGGTGGCTTAGAAATATTTAAGCCAAAAAGGATTTAAATTTGTACATAAGATGTGTTTTGTGGTAGCCTCTGCAGAATAAACGTAAGCACGAATATATAAAATGGGAATTGACAGCAGCAGCGTTAATATCGATGGAAACAATGCAAACCATTTCTGAAGAACTTTATATTTCACGTCTGATAGGACTACAGTCTTAGGTTTTCAAAGATGTTACTTGACACGCTTTTAACAAGTATGACAGGTATTCTCTACAGATTTCGTTCTTATACACTCCTTAAGCGAATATATTTTAGTACTTTCACGTTTCCTTGTCCTGGTCCCTAGCTGAACAGAGCAATTTCTATATAAATTTTTTGAAATGTAGAGTGCTTAACTTTAATATGCTCTCAATTGATGCTTTATCACCTTAAAGCGTTGTTACCAGCCATTTTTCTTGCTTTATGGAAGACAAGGAGAGCTATTTCAAGTTTGAACAGAAAGTTGTGGTTTGTAATTTAGTTCCACCTTCATTGGTTTTTCCTGGCATGTTTAGCCTTAATTATTTCCCCAGCCGCCACTTTATTCTTGTTTTAGGAGTTCAGTGTTTTCCAAAATTATAAAGAAGCACAGCGCGAGACCCGCACTTAATTTACGGCTTCTTCCATAAAAGTTGGAGATATTTTCTTCGAGATGTATGCCTGGGTAATCACCAGAAAGGTCATTGTCCGAGCGGGCAGATACATTAAACGTGTCCTTTTAACTTTAATGTATATTTGTTTCTGTCAGAATTATCTAAATTTAATGAAAATATAACAAGTTATCCTAAAAAGGATAGTATTTAATCCCGATATTAGTGCTTACGTCGTGTTTCCATAAAGAACAAGTAATATTAATTTTAATTGTACTATTTTTCGTCATGTTACCACCATACAACGCAACCAATATTATTATCAAAGGTATGGAAAATTCTTCTAAAAAATTGTCAGCTTTTACTCGAGCTCTAATTTTATTTATACTACAATAACTACACTGTCGAATGAATATAACAACATTCAGTATAATAATATATTGTATGGTGCTTAGAGAGATTCATATTCAGTGAACGATAAAACAGCTAGTTGCAAAAACAAATTCAGAACTTCCTCACGAAAATGTGTGTTCACCGTGTTACCAATAGAATAAGTTTACATGTGTGTGACATGGCATTAAGCAACGCCTATTGTAGTTTCTTATCACTGTCGTTTAATAGCTTGTTTGATAACTCCATACCTTACATTCACTTCCAACCTAACGCTGCTATGTTTTGTCTGCTCATGTCAATCTACCTACCAATCTACATTTCTTTCTGCCACAACAATTTTAATTCAGCCACACTCCATTTACAAATTATTCATAACACGCAACGATAACATAAATTGTGAAAAAATGCGAGCATAAAAGAAGTCAAATTGCATGTAAATCAATTTGCAAACAATGTGTAGCGCAAGGATTTGGAAATAATATTTACTTGTCATTAGTTGACTTACAATATGCAAAATATAACCACAAATTACAGGAACGACATCCGCTATCTTTTGTACTGGATAATATGTCTATTAAGAGCAAGGAGTGATATAAATTAACATCTTTTGACTTTGACAGCCAATGCGTAAAGATAATATTACAAACACATGTTTATTAAGAATCAGATAGAAAAAAACCTTTGTCTACCTTAAGCGACAATTTTCTCCTAAACGCCAGGCAAACTACGAGCCTCGTTTACGTGGACGAAAAGAAGGTACAGAATATTAACTATTCCTCGATAAATAAGGTGAAAAACGGAAAATATGGGACACCTAATTAACAAGCTACGACTAAATAACAAACCTGTAAATGCGGAGACAGACAAAGAGACACATTGGAAGACAGTCAAGTAGATATTGAAGCGTCTTACGAATGCCTGTGGAATGTAGGTAGGCCATAACATGACGGAAGTAAGGATGGAATCTACACAAAACAACACAGATATCGAGGAGAAACAAGTATGACCAAACACAGTCTTAGGCAAAGAAAAAAGAAGTTTATGAATCAAGAGTAGAAGAAATCGAGAAAAACCACAGAACGAAAACATCAAATAGGCATAAAATTGCAAATAAGCTAAGGGGACTATTGCAGTAGCCAAGAAGATGACATAATATTTAACGAAAAGCATTAGAAATATGGACACAACATTTTACTGACTACTGGATAGCGATTGCAACCAACAAAAAGCTGTGGGATATGACATAGATAACAACCAAAAAGACTAACAAATGGAAATACCAAGCTACAACGAAATGAAAATGACCATATACCGTATGAAAAGAAGTAAAAACTGGTAGAGTCGATCTATAAACTATTTATCAAAATATATCAAAAGGAAGAAATCCCACAGGAATGAATATGCACTACATATAACTCCTGCGCATGTAGAAATTGAATTTGAAGATTATTAATATGTTAGACTTCACACGATGCCATCTTAAGACACAATTGGCGCTTGACCTTCATCGAGCGATGACTTGCTGATAAGGGTGAAGGCGCAGCGATAAGCGAATTCGTGAGCAGCTAATCACGGTTTATTCCCACTTGAAATCCTCCAGGAAATGGTCCAGATAGTGAAAAAGCAAGGCGATGACCGGCTAGCTAAATCAGTTGAGTCCAGCTCAACATGGAAGACCCAGCAGCTTTAAGACTACTTGAGGCTTAGACCAAGCAGTTAGCTGACATAGGAGACTTTCTAATTGAGCTCTCCCACCTCGAAATTGCCGCCAGTGTACTTCCACCGGTTCGAAACACATCTGAGTCCACAACGTCTCTATAAGAAGCCAATCAGTACTCCGAAAACTGCCTGAGAAACTAGAACCATTCACGGAAATCCCATATCTTCTCCTGTCGAGCCGATTTATCGGTGCAACCCCCCCCCCCTTCTTAAAACCTGCAGAGCATTCCCCTCTCGTGCCGATTTCCCGGTCGTCAAAATTTCTCTCCTGAAGACTTGCAGAACCTCCTTCCATCGAGCTAGATTCTTCAGAACTCCCCGTCTCAAACGGCACTACCGCCACCGTAAGCATCTGACAGTGAGCAGTGAGGGTACCACAGTAAACATCAAAATCCGACGAAAACGCCCCATTTTCAGATAATAAGAGGCAATTTGATCACAATTATCGGAGTAATTGTGCAAAAGTTCTACTTGCATGGTAGAAGTTCCCTCGCAGCTAACAGAGAGTTCCTACGACGTTCCCTGGAGAAATTACTCTCCGAACTATCCCGGAGCTTGCAAAAAAATCATACGGTTTTGCCCGCTAGAACTATTCCTGGTGGATTTTGTTTATCCGCACCGAATCGGTGTAGCCCAAATTAACCTGGGACGCAATGCCACCTTTGATTTACGCTTTTACACAAGACAGTTGGCTCTAATGGGTGCAAACTACTCCGAAACTGTATGGACAACGACAAACTACGTCATTATTATTTTTAATTTCAGTATTTGTAACCATGAAGCGTCGCCACACGCTGTATCAAATGTAGAGGCAGCCGACCGCTGCAGCCCACTCCGATGGCGTGCTAAAACTGTTCCGAATCTACCCCGGTATTTAGCATCCCACCAATGCATATTAACTTATAAAAATCTGTTTTATATTGTATTTACATATATTTTCTTATATTAAGTTTAGTTTTATTAAATATATGTAATAATAGAGATAATACATACAATTTATCATAGGTGTTCTTAGTATAATCAATCAAAGCAAAATAATGAACACTAGCTAACTGAGCTATCAATAGAAGCGCATGCATACGAGAAGTCAATTTATAAGCCCCGTTGATCGCAGCTAACCAATGCACTACCAAGAATATAAATTAGAATGCCGCAACTAAGAGAGGTAGATGGTTACTCAATGTGACCTTCAAATTACTTACGTGTGATAAATACAAAAATAACTCGGAATTTGATATCGCCTTGCTCAGTTATGCGTAGACTATAAAAAGGCTTACGATAGCATCTATAGCAAATAAATTGGGGTAACACTACACCAACTAGATATATCCATTAAATACATTACAACTAAAGCTATTATGTCAGAGATCAAGTGTAGATGCACAATTAGAAACAAAATATTTTCTAATTCCATGCTAGAAGAGGAATGAAACAAGGGAGGTTCTCTGGCCGGTACTATACTTATCTAGTACTAGAACAAATAATTTGAAAAACACATAAAATCCGGGGAAATGGATTATTTACACGAGAAGACTTCAAATAATTGGGAACGGGACGGACCCTGGGAGGAAGAACGGATGATTTAGAAGGCATACAATATAATGTAAGTACTGGGCCAATAATGCGGTCTCTAAGTAAACGACCAGAAAACAAAGTCTATTAGAACTCATGATGGGCAACAACAAGTACAACCAAAGATAAACTTATCTAGGATATAGTTTAACTGATGACAACAACATGCGGAAAGAAAGAGAGGGAGAAAGAAAGAGAGAGAGAGAGAGAGAGAGAGAGATCGAAGCACGAAGCAGTGCTGGTAACAGGTCTCTAGGAAGTACAACCTCTTTTTGTTCTTCTTCTTCCTTGGCTATACCTCTTTTAGCAATATCGAGCTCGAGAATTTGTGTCTTTTAACGCTGATTTTGGTTATACACAGTTACTTTTACTCATTTTATTTGTTTACTTGCGCGTATTTTAACCCACTCGTTTCTACTGATTGCCAACGACTTGTCTCCGTTCCAGCTGCTTATCCCTCCATTTTGCAACATTCTCATGATTACAGTATTCCGCTATTGTTTCCCTCTTCTTTTAGTCTTTTCCCGCTTGCTTTACCTTGCCACATCTTTTTGGTGACATCATCTCCCCACGTTCGGTGTAGATGTCATAGGCACCGCAACTCGTTTACTTCTGTCACCTCTGTTATCGGTCTCCATTGGGAAAGTGCAAACTCAGTGTAAATTGTTAACAAGAAGGATCAAGGAACTACTAAACAGGTTCCAGCAAAAAGTTTTGAGAATTATATTTGATAGAAAACTAAATCAACGGTGAACATAAAGTATAGCGACTAAGTAGGGAAGCTGATATGGTGAGACGTATCCCAAACATTATTCAAAGACAGAGAGTTAGATGTTTGGGATACGTACTGAGACTACCTGAAACAAGAATTGCGGGAATATTTTTTACAAACGAGCCCGATGGACTACCCCCAGGACAAGACTCCGCTGTAGGTGGAAGATAATTTAACAAACTTAATGATCTAAAATGACTCGAAGTGCGAAACTACACTGTCCAAGCAAATACAGAGACAGATGGAAATATGTAGAAGAAGCCAATATATTACAAAGACAATGTATGTGTGTGTTTGTGTGTAAGTCAAACTGTCTACGTGAGTACATAAATATCGTCTTTCTTTCTGTAAGGCAGGGAAATGTTAATGAAATTTACAATATACAACTTGAAACGGGAATCTGGCCTGCTTTGCCTGAGTTGTTATTTTAATATTTACCAATATATTTTTCATCGTTAATTATGTTTAAATATTATAATGTAGAGGTGCTAAAAGTGTACGGCCTTGCTTTAATTTAACAGTTGTGTGTTCATCAATCGACATGAATCCAACAGGGGTCACAAATTTATTTCTAAGCGTGCAAAGCCCCAGGGCACATGTCTGTGAGCGGCTTGAAGTGAAAAGTAAATAATATACTGCAGCAGTGTACGACGTTATCGAGGCAGTGTTTGCGCTCCCAAGTAAGTGGTAATTAAGTAGTGTACTCAGCAAGTATGCCTATAAGACGCTATAAGGGGTTTCGCGACGTTATCCGTTGAAAAAGCGACTTTACAGCCGGGTACTTACCCGCCATATCCCTGATAACGCTTAATTCATCTAGTATTTCAAGGGTGATGACGAATGCCAGTACATTGATTTCCGGGTATGTACCTGCGTGGACACGTTACAGCTTAACGATATTAACTTGATATACGGATGTCTGCAGCCTGAGCGATATGAGTTCGCTCCAAGCTAAGGGAAGATTTCGAAAAGTAGTGCGATTAATGGACAAATAAATACGTATGCAAAATAGTTGTACAGTTAATTCAAATTGAGCTTACCTTACTTCACGTATATTCCAGCTAAAGCGGATTTCTATGCCTCAAAATTATGCATCCTTGATATGTAAAAATCTAGAGTAAATTAGACGCATATGTAACACTATCCCTTAGGAACGATATAGAAAAAATGCAGGCATTACAATACTGAAAAATTTGTAAAGGGGTTTACACGGTACTAACCTCGCGCGAATTTGATCGATTCGCAAATAGGAAAATGTAGTCCGTTGGGATTCGAACTCCGCGTTACGAGGAGAATATTTTGAGCTAGTGTCTTGCCCGCAGCTAGAATTACTGAGCCACGGGCATGTTCCAGTTGGACGAGTTTCTGCTGCGTTATAAAGCACCATACTGTCCTGTCTCATTTGTGATGTTAGATCTTATTTTCGCCAATGATAAAGCCTGAGCTATGTGCAAATTATGAAGTGTATCTTTTGCAAATAAAAAATTCCATCGATTTTAAAACGAGGGAAGTAAACATGTAGTCCCCTGGGATTCGCATTCCCTGCTATGTGCAAACTATTACTTGTATCTATTTCTCAGGTAAAACAAAAATAAACAAAATTTTACTTTGTAAGGTGCTCACCCTGTATATATTAGTCAGAAACTTCCTCGGTTTCCTGCCAGGTAGACATATAATATGCATGCAAAATATCGTCATTCTCCAACAAATTGTTTTTGAGTATACCGCGAACAAGCAGACAGACAGACGGAATTGAGAAAACCTATATTTCGTCATCTAGGAACCCCGAAACGTGAATAGCTATAGCAATCTCGGAAGGTTGTGAGAACAATTTTTCGAATCGAGTGTTTTCTTCACCTCCAATTGCCGCTTTATTTACAGGATTCTCAAAGCAACCAGCTCTACCTTAACCAAGGCGTCTTGTTGATCTTGGATGTTGAAGGTTGTCGTCGTCGCCTATTTACCCCCTGAGGAGATTATTACCGTTTCAACTTCTGGCTATGGTATCCATCATCTCGAAGACTTGCTCCCGCCGCCCCCAAACACCCTTTTAAGCAGTTGCTAATTTTACCAGTTGCTGGCGACTTAGGTCAGCATCAATGTTGACTTCCCTGCATTGTGTAAACCAGGTATTTCTTACTAGTTATTTATAGTGCATTTTAAATCCCTTTGTGCAACGTTGTTCGGAAGATGTGTGTGCGTAATTTAAGCTAACGTTGATGCTCACTTAGTTTGAGATTTTATGTTTTGCTTTTAATGAGCTTTCAAGAAATATCGTCATAGAAAATGTGTGGTCAAATTCATGATTGCTGATGCCATTATCGCAGATGAATTTTTTTTCTAGCAAGCAAAGAAAATTTCAAGTTGATATTCTGTCCTGATTGTACTATAAAGAAGTGTTGCTAAATGTTTACTAACCTATTTATTGAATT
This sequence comes from Agriotes lineatus, assembly GCA_940337035.1. Taxonomy (NCBI): domain Eukaryota; kingdom Metazoa; phylum Arthropoda; class Insecta; order Coleoptera; family Elateridae; genus Agriotes; species Agriotes lineatus. The sequence continues at coordinate 54,041 of CALNHX010007844.1, read as the reverse complement.
TCATGGTTATGTAATTATTTCACATGTCTTTAACTCAATAGATTTCATTCAATTAAGTTCTTTATGCATTATTATTTCACATATCAACTGTTGTATGCGTATTTGTATTGTGTTTCCTTTGTAAGGAATACAGGGAGGTTTGGAGAAAATTAACTAAAGGTAATTTCACTGATGCTGCCGCTAGTTGAAATCGAACACTGCAAATACCTCTTCATTTGTTTCCACTTTTGGAGTGAACGGGTGTACCAACAAAAGTGGTGGCGCTCCAATATTTAAAACTCTTATTTTTTACCGGATCGTAGCCCTAATATAATGTCGTAAAAAACCCGCCCTTCTTGCTGAACTTTTAAGGAGGAACCTTTTGGTACAGCCCATCGAAACGGGGTTAGAGCAGCGAATCTGTGGGATTTTCCCGATTGTGTAGATTTTATGAAGTAACAAACTGACGGTTTTGTTTTAAAGAGTAATTGCATTGTAACAAATTGTTCTGTGTCGTTAATACCGTTTTCGCCTGTAACACGGTGATTTTTTAGTGATTACAATTACTTCCTTCATCTATTAGACGAGGGAAGTAAAAAGGTATTTGAAAGTTAAAAAACGAAAATTAGAAAACTAACGTAATAGTATTTGCACTTTAATAACACCTCCTTCATTACCCGCTCTTGCATTCCCGTTATAATTATCAGAGTTTATTTAATATTTGATGGAAATTTATAAATTTTGCTATAGTGCGTAAGAGAAGTGCGTCTCTAACATGAACCTCGAACTGATTACACTTTAATGTTTTACGAAGATCCGTTCTTCGGAAGTTTAAGTCCAATTTAAGTTGACTCGTATGCGTTTAACTTGGAGTCGGATGTTGCTCAGATTTTCCGTTAAGTAAATGCTTGCCATCGATTTGAAGCTCTAAGCGCACTTTAATTTCCTCGGTTTTCATTCAGCGAACGTAGCAGTTGCCCTGCACAAGGGTTAAATTGGAATGGTGTACGCCAGCGGTGTTTAGTTTGCGGTTTTCATGTACGGGAAACAAATAAGATTCGTAATTTAATATCAAATTGGTACGTGCGGTACACCAGCTATCATCACGCTGCAATAACGCCCCGAATGCGACCTGTTTAAACAATTTTAGAGGCAAATAGAGCGTCGATGTCGAACGGCAGCACTGCGGTGCTCACCGTTTCCCATCGATTTTTTCCTAATACTTGAATAATGACGAAAACGACCGTAAAATTCGGTGATTCATAACGCGCGTTTGATGCTCAGGCCGCAATTCTGCGTGCGACTCCGCAATAAATTCTTGCTCTTCAAACTGCACGCTGTGTGCTTATGAAGATTTCCGCTGCTTGAAAAATTAGATTAGCTTATATCAATCCGCCATGGCCGAATCAAGCCGAATTTTTTTCGTTATCGGTCCTTCACTCATTTATTCAGCATCCAGCTCGGCGTATCTCCCATGTCCCACCAGATAAATCTTTAACGATCACGTTCGTTAGGTTTTAACTCCATGGCCGGAAAATTCTCGGCGTTTTCAGTCGCTTCCCATTGTTCATCGAGATTTTTTCAGCGCGGTGTTGTCAAGTATTCCGCCACCCTCAAAACTGAAACTGCTGATGAGTCGGTCTAAAGATTAAGCAGTTCAAAGAGTTCCACTCCGTAAGAAAATCCAGGCGCTTGAAAGTGTTTGACAGAGTTGCTATTATTATTTCACCTTGGCTTGCCGCAATAAACCCCTACACCAATTTTCATAAAGACAGTTAAATAATGAAAATGACTGGATGAATGGGTTTCGTCAGAAGGAGCAGATTTGCGAGTTTATTTGTACATTTTCCTCCAGCTCTGCTTTCTCTTTGGCACTGGAATATTTGATGGGCATATTTAAAGGCGGATATTCACTGCACTAATTTCCGGTGTTTTTAATTTCGACCCCGAAAGCGAATATACAAACAATTGCCAAGAAACCATTAGACTTTGTTTCTACGAAAACGGCGTCCAGAGATTATAAGACATTATGATTTTGTTTGACTTGGTAATCCAGTGAAATGCCATTTCAAGCGTGAATTCCACATAATTTAAGATAATGAAATGTACTGATGTAATTACCTATGAGAAATAGATGTATTTAAATTAGTTCGAATTTAAGGCTAAGATTTACTTGGGAAGGTGGTGCCATGGGACCATCAATACTTTAAGAATGACTCCTTTTTTACAGCTATGGCTATAAAACGGAAATATAAAGGTAAAGTACAAAAGAGGATCAACGAAATCGTTTTCAAAAGAATTGCTTGGGGACCTTAGTCTACCAATACCGTTTCAGGTTTAATTCGAGGAACGAAGAGAGGTAATAACTAAAGTCTGCAATCGTTTCTTTAAAATTATATTTTTAATAGAAGAGGAGAATGAATTCAGTATTTAGACTTAATAATAGCTTAGCAATAAAAGTGGCAATACCATAAAACTCAAACATTGTTTGCTTCACATAGACAATTTTATCATTCTAAGCACCTACTTTATTCGTCAGTCTTACAACTTTATAGCATGTAAAGAACGCCGCACTATTTTAAACTAATTTTTGTCGTATACTCTCATATGTATATATATAAATTAACGTTTTCTGAAGTAATTTTCGCCTGAACAAAATTTATAATAAGTTTCACGATCAAATATTGCTGAATAGCACAGAGTTTGACTTCATGACACTTTATGTCTTATTGTGTTCATTTTCACAATTTGTTTGGGATACAATGTTTTCATATAATTAATTAAAGCTTACCGTATGTGCATTAGTAATAGATATGTATGTACCAATTCTATACGTATAGCAACCCAGAGGGTCCCTACAAGAGTGTTATTTATTTTCCTCTTTGATTGGTTGGTTGGACTTTGTAGGGTAGTTCGCTATTTGGATGTTCATGAGTATGATTATAGCTCGGTTGTTATCCAACCCTATTTACTGGGGTCCTCTATGTACTTTGGTCTCGCACTGTCGTGATTTCAGTACCATTGCTTTTTTCTCTATTTTATATCAGGTATGTCTAGTTTTCAGGGTGGGAGTTGCCTTTTTTCTGTAGATTGATCTGCTTTTTTACGTCTCTTGTGATACGTTGTCGGGGTTTTGGTGATCTCCATTTCGGCAATGTGGTTGGATTTTTTGGATGGCGCCGATGTACCTTTTCCATTGTTGCTATAAAAAATTGCATTTAACTCTAATATTCATATTTCGCTCGTCGCGTTATTGGCTTCCCTGGAGTAGTTTCGTTTTGGACGAGACTTTGGTGTTTGCGCTTCGCGCCCAAATGTGCCCGTGCAGTCTTGTCATAATTTAAGAGTAGAGTATACGATTCAAAATTTGGTAACACCATTCAACAGCGAAAATGTGTTTTGAGACCTGAGCTTGAGGCTGCATTCTTGTAGTTTCTCTAGTTCCTTTCCATTTTTTTTTTCGCCAGCGTCAGTAATAAAGTGCATATTTGGAGTTATGATATGGGTAATTGTTACACCAATGTGACCGAATCAGGATTTAATGCAATTTGGAAGTAGAATCGTCTGTTTGCCGCAACAACTTTTGTCATATTTTTTTTAAGCTTTTTTTCCGACGAATTTCTTAATATTTTTTAAGATATTTCCCATAATCTACTGCAAATCTTGGAATATTACACGAGCTGTCTGTTTGTATTCTCCGTTTGAGAAAAACCATACCATCTGGTAGCACAGATTTGTTTTGGGCCGATTGCGATTTCTTCGACTTATGTGGCTAACGAGTTGGAAGCATTTTATTCAACCTTTTTTCATATCCGTGATCGTAGCCAAATCAAAATTGTTACGGAGGCTACTTATTATAGATTCTAAATTATTGTAATCTTGTAAGTTGTAAACAACCATCAGTTGTTAATAAAACAACAAGAGTAAAAAATGTTGAAAGCACGCAGTGGCACATTGGCTGCTAATATGATTTGCTACTCAGTTTGTTTTTTATCTTTACTTCGAGGACATAATCCACATTATTTTTTCTATATTGCATCTTCCAGCTTGAGCAGCTGCATGGCTTTCCTAAAGTTCAGCTAAGCAACATGCGTATCTCCCATGGAAGTCCCTGGTTTGCCAGTCTTCTAGTCATATATGTTTCTACAAGTCGTTTTGCTATCGCATTTAGAAACGTAGCTCTTATTATTTTTGTAAAACCCGTAACATATGTAAGAATTGATTACATACATGGACGGTTAATTTGTAGGTCAATTTTTACAGTATTTGGCACCTTTCTTATCATTGTGCATTATTATAAAATGCAATGATTTGTGGTTTTACCGATTCGGGATCAGTTGCACCTAAATGATGCATTGACGAAACGAGTATTGTTTTTTTTACACCAGAAAGTAGTGTGATATCTTTTGTAAAACCGCCAAGGCTGTTCCCGTTTTTTGTTATTGAGTACGAATATTTCGGGCTGGTGGCTGTTGTGCTCGCTTACACAGGTTTTTAAAATAATAGGCCGACCTTGCTCTGGAATTATCTTTATTTATATCAGCAAATTCTACCTCCGAAACTTCATCAAAATCACAAATTACTGAAAAATCCAAATTTATTAGCATCAAAAGTGACGTGGGGGCTGTATGACCCCAAAAGTTATTCTACGACAAATCAAACAATACACTGCATTCAAATGACTTATTTTAAATTAGGACTTTGACTTGGCATGTACATGAAAAGTAGATGGTGCATGAAATAGTTAACTGCCAGCGTGCTAAACTGGTAGGAAATGTAAAATTGATTGCAGTCAGTTGGTAATCATTTCACCAGGTACACGAGTACTTAGAAAGACAATTTTTAACTTAATGGATAAACTCATTTCCACGCATACTTCGAGTACTACAATTTAAATAACATGATCAAATAAACAATCATTCCAGTGTAAACGGAGCAACTTCTGCAGATAGATGTTTTAGTATGAGCGCATAGGTATGTAACCATCCGTCTCGTCTATTCAACAGAGTATTCTAGATGTACTTATTGACCTTTTAATGGTCACTTTTCTTTATTCCACTTATAGTTCTTCTAAGGAAACTTCTGTTGCATGTAACTATGACGTCAAAAGCAGTACCACAATAATAATGGAACACTAAATTTTTTCATATGATAATATACATAATTATATAATTAACATGTGATGTTGGCTGCTCTTAGCGCAGTTTTATTTAAATGTTATTAGGTGTCAAAAGTGACAACTATACTAATTTTTGAGAGATGCCGAATAAGCATTTGGGAAGTCATGTTGTTGTTTCATTAATAACATATTTCTAACAGCAACTTGATAATGGGGGTCCTCTTATGCCGTTAAATACCGTAAGGAAGGTAATTTCCAGTCTTTTTAATTCGCTAATGCAAATTTATAAAATTTTCTATAGCGGGTTTCGGCAGCATTAAATATCAAATTCAACAGTAAGCTCTATATTTCAGCCCATAAAATAAAATTTTGACTTTTTCACCCAAAAACGGCCACATCCTAAACCTGGTACTTGCATTGATAATTTCACCGAGTGTGCCATTCGAAATACGATTTATAAGATGTACGAAAAAAGTAATCCTAAGTGATTTTAATATAAAAACATTTAAACGTATTAACAGATTTATCTATACCATAAAATCGGTGGTCTCTTTTTTTGTATGTAGGTATGTATGTATTTTTGTTCGCCATCTCCTCCAAAGATACTGGACCGATTAAATTGTATAATAGCTTAAAATGTTGCTAATTTTTAGACTTAGATCGTAGGCCAATTTTTATTTTCAAAAAAATTACGAAAACGTAAAGTGAAAATTAAATTATATATAATTTAATTAAATCCTGAAATTAACGAAGCGAAGCGTAGCTCGGGTGATTCACTAGTTATCACACATTCACCTAATTTTGGTTTCAGAGCAACATGTAACCCTTTGATATAGGGTTTTTAAACAAAACTAAAAGAACAATGAATTTTTGCGGACAATTAAGCGTCTTTTAACATGTGGAAAAAAATATAGGTTTTAAATGGCAAAAATATAATCATCGAATGGGTCTCGTATAATTGAACTACTTTTTTTTTAAAACGAAAAAGCTTTCTAGAGTCTTATCAACACATAAAACAAGAAGTATTGCATAAGTTTGTGTTTCTGGAGGAGACGTAGATATTCAAAATGGCACTATAGGTCGCTCTTTGCAAGACATAGATTTGCGAACTGTTAAAATTATCCTAACATACTGGCAACACCTCACAGATATGACATCATTAAAGTTTATGACGTGCAACTGAAGTTTCTTTAGAAGAACTATAGCAAGTTATTCACAGTTGCTGCTTGTGCATGAATTGTTTTATTATTCCGTCTTTGCATTTACATAGTAGCCGTATACCTAAAATTCAATAAACAAAATTCCCCGATTATTTAATCAAAGAAAGTTTCTATAATGCGTAATTCATAATAACAACCGCAGAGTATAATAAACTAATTTGGTGCAGTAGTCTTACAACTGACTACAGCAAGAAAATCGCCAATTCAAGCAAGCGATGGAACTTGCCAAATGAATATTAAAATTCAGGAATTATTCCGTTGGATTGCTGCCAATAAGTGAATTGCGCCTTATATGCAGTTGGCAATAACTTCAATTTTCAGGAAGCAGTGCTCGGTCCCTGTGCTTATTAAAGTCTAGCTTGAAATTCTTACCTGTTCTCGTTTTAATTATAGTAAAACCCTCTTCCTGTATGCAAAAAATTACTCGGTTTAGATAATTACAACGACGAATTCCTTATTTAATTAATGAGAAAGCTTTCAATCGGTTCTTCAGTTAATTTATTAGCCAATAACTAAGCAAATAATAGGAAGATATCCCAGCGAATGAACGTCGGCGTATCTTGTTAAATGCACCCTATTCACCTTTCACAGAGAACACTTACGGTACTTCCACCGACTATAATCATGTTCGGATTTCCCGACTATTTTCTAACCCTCCTAACTTCTTTCAGATAGTTGGAGCGTCATTTCCAAAGGTCTTAGAGGTTTAAACGACTTTCTTATTTTTCGCATCTCAGCCGTTAATATATCTCTAATCTTTCTGAGTCTGGACATTTTCTTAAAAGATGCTATTAGTGAAGTATAAATGCCCCTTTTCTTGACACACTATTTAATGATGAAATTGGCTTTTCAGGATTTGCACGTCTCTAAACTTTAAAATCATTACATATATAGTCAGTACAGCAATATCTATTGCAAAGCGTGCAAGCTGCAACGAAAAGGCTTATTCAAGCAAGCACTGAAATATTTGAGCGCACTTTTTTGTGCTTTCGCAGTAACCATTGTGTTGACCTTGTTACTCTATCTCTTCTGAGCACAGTTAATTTGGTGCCCAATTGTGTATGGTCTCACCTAGCCCTATTCCAATCACCAAGGCTGCGGAAAATTTGCGCTACGCTGCGCGGCTTCTCTTGGGCTTATAAATAAAATTTATAAATTTCAAATATCTATTCTCGGTTGTGGGTGAGGCCTCACAAGATACTCGTTACCACTCAGTAGAGAAACTAAGAAGGCCACTTGCCTCTAGTCAATTTGCTTAGTAAATTTTTTGTACTGATTTCTTTATCAACTCCCTCGTTTTTGTTTTCCACTAACAAGTCTTCAGAGAATCGATCTATTCGAGAAATTAACGATTGATTTTAAAATTCCCTAACAATTTGTGATGGCACAGAAATAACTCTAAACATAAACTAAACTTGTTATATAGTGAGATGTTTGTTTTACTTGTCATACCGAAACATTGCCCAACGACGAAACGCAAAATTATCCACGAATGAAATGTATGACGTTACAAGGGATCAAAACCTCAACCTACGACAGTTGATACAAAATAGTAGAGAAGAGAACGTGCGGACTTATCTCTGCTTTTCAGATTAAAGCCTTTAGGAACTTACATTAAATGGGGTATTAATAATTTTTGGAGGGGTGTTTCGGACCATTCCTGAGACTACAAATCCAGATTTGTAACCCTCAGAAACCTGTGCTTGCTGAATGGCAGTCGAAAAACATCGACTTTTTCGGACTTTTCTAGGTTTTTTGACAAGATCTCCTAAACTATGCGTTTGTTGGAAAAAATATTACATATGTTTGTTAAAGTAAATTAACTTTCCTACAAAATAAGATCAAAATCGTTTTTGTGAGTTGTATAGTTACCGAGATACGGTTTTTCCAAAAAGTGATTATTTTACGTTTTCTTCATGTTTCGAGTTGGGATACAGGCAAAATGCCACGTCCTACAGAAAAGTCAAAATCATAAAAGTTGTAGGGAATTTAATAAGCTTTAGCTGGTCCTCGTATCCCAGACAGTCTCCTCAGAAATGACAAAAAACGATAAAATAAAAAAAATGCTTTTTTTAGTTGAAAGTTGAGTATTATAACCAAAATTACAGTCTGTGGGTGATGGAATTTTTCAAAAAATATATTTAAGCAGAATATTTGATGTATTTACATTTTAACTAACAGGTACAGCTGGCCCTTTTAAAAAGTTCTTCAATTACTATAAAAACCACTGTAAACTTTCTCAACTTAGTTATACGACATTTTCAGCCAACATGTGATGAAAAAAACATTAATTAAGGTGTTGGTGAAGGAAACGATGTTACTTAACTTTCCACCAAAAAAGCATTTTTTTCATCCTTTTGTTTTTGTAATTTCTGACGAGACTATCTGAGATACAAGGGCTTTAGCTCAAATTAAAGCTTATTAAATTCCCTACAACTTTCATGCTCTTGACTTTTCTGTAGGACGTGTCATTTTGCCGGTATCCCAACTCGAAACGTGAAGAAAACTTAAAATTTTCACTTTTTGAAAAAAAGGCAAATCTTTGAAAAGCCGTACCTCGGTAACTATATAACTTACAAAAACGATTTTAATCTTATTTTGTAGGAAATTTAATTTACTTTAAGAAAACTATAGAATATTTTTTTCAACAAACTCATAGTTTAGGAGAATCGAAAAAAGTCCGAAAAAATCACTGTTTTTCGACCGCCATTCAGGGAGCACAGGTTTCTGATGGTGGCAAATCCGGATTTGTAGTACCAGTAATGCTCCGAAACGCCTCTCCAAAAATTATTAATACCCCATTTAATGTTAGTTCATGCATTTTTTGTGTAACATTTAACTGGGCTACTTTTCTTGCGGTCATTGGAGAAAACTATGGAAAGTAGTAGTTGAGATAGAAACGCCTGAACATGTACTGTTTCTAATGTGACTCTTCTTAGCAAGCCAATATCTACACATTAGTTACTTAAGCGCGAAAATACTCCTAATAAAATATTTGCCCTAATTCTAATTGTAATTTATCAAATTTTTTCTTTGGCTAGCTCAATTAATATGATGATCTCAAATCTCAGGTAAGGTCTTGCATTAGAAAAACTATCAAATACATTTTAAAAACTGAACCATTTTCGATCAACACACAGCATTTCTAACATGTTATCGAAAGTAAGTTTTTATGTGTATAATTATTCTACTATAGAAATTAATTAATGTTTATTTAATTCACATATATCTGATTTTTATGCCTTACGTAGAATGAATACAACCTCATTGCAAAAACAGCACAAACGCATCCAAATCACCTTGTCACTTGTATTTAGATCCTTAACAGAATTCCCACTTTCATTAGAATCCACGGTGCAACTACAGGCCCAACACCGCTAAGGTTTCACACCCCAACCCAGATGTCCTCGCTTTAAATGTACCTTGTATGGACTCGAACTAGCAATTCCAATCTACTTGTAACTGCTACTAAGCTACTAGCTATCCAAAACTGTTCTCCCTCTTATTCCAATTCAATTATTACATATTATTTCAGATGTCACACAAGAACACTGATGCCACCCGAGTCCAATTCAACCAGATGCAGTATACACCCAATTCCAGGTCAATTGCATATGTATCGACTTCACAGTAACTCACACGAAACTTTAAATGAAAAGATACCTAATATTGAGTTATATGTAGTTACTCCAAATTGTTTATTAACCATCTTATTCTTCAGTATGTTTTTAAAATTCATTTTGTTCCTTTCTTTTATGATTTTAGTTAAATGTACCCTTTAATACACTAACCAGTCAATAAATAACATTTAACTAAAGGGTTTTTAACCTTCAAATTTCATTTGTACTATAGAACATGTTATACTTTTAGAACAAAATTTCCTTATTTTTTATAATCATATTTTTACTATAGTAATTTCTAATTTTAATCTAAATGTTTTAAAATTAACCTTCCTGATTATTTTAGCTATATAGAGTATGTTTCATTAATTGATCTTACAAACTACAATTAATTTATTCTAATAATGCTTTAGCTCATAAATTTCATATTATTTCATTTTGACTTTTATCTAAATTCTTTACTTTGTACTTTTTAATTTGATAACCTTTCTCTCCAAACTACTTTTCTTTTTGGTAATTAATTTATTAATAATAAATTGGCAGTTATGATCTGCAACTATTACAATATATCAGGATGTAGAGAAATTAAATAAGAGATAATGTAGGAACTTTACCATCAGCAAAGGTGTGAGAGGTCTGTCGTATTTTCTCGCTAACACTATTTATCATCTATAGGAAGTATATAATGGGAAAGGCTCTTGAAAGCTAGGATGACTAAATTATTGTTGGAGGAATGAGAATAACCATAATAGCATGAAACTAAAGCTGACGAACTTTTGCCTTTGCAAAGAGTAAACAACATCTTCTATTAATGCCCATCGGAGGATAATTAAGCTGATTATTATTGATAGAAGAAATTCACAAGACATGCAATGCCTAGGATTTCCCATAACAAATACTGAAGCACACAGAATATAATATATTAAGAGATACATAGATAATCATTATTCTCCCTTACTTCTTTAATGTTAAGGTGCATTCTCAAGGTATTGGTCGCATTGTACTTGTATGTGAAAGAACTAATGGGTTTCCCAATAAGAACGATGTTTTTAAAACGTCATAGCAACCGTATCTAAAATTTTATAAATCCCACTAGCTGTCATTTGTCTTTAGTATAGTTTGACAATTCATCATGTCAAAATACACGCTTCAACAACGTTTGGTTATTATCTAAACATTTTATAAGAAGAGAGAAAAAATTGGTGAGTCTGTAATCTCCAGAAATGGAACTGTTAATTGGCCTCCAAGAAGTTGTGATTTAACACCTTCGGACTTCTTCTTGTGGGGTTGGTCTATGCCAATAAACCTCGAACTATTGATGCTTTGAAATTGAACATCGAACGCTGCATTAATGAAATTGCACCTGATGTATTGCACAAAGTTACCGAAAATTGGGTTCATCGGATTCGAGCCTGCAAACGAAGCCGAGGTGGACATTTGAATAATGTGTTATTCAAAACATAATTGTCATAAGTTGTACTATAAAATAAAGAAAAAGCTTTGCTTTTGTCTCAAATATTTTGTATTTTATTTAATTTTAAAAACATATCGTTCCTATTGGGAAACCTTTTATATGTCCAACGCGTATCAAGTTTGATCTAAAATTACCTCAATCACTCATCGTCTTTTCGAACAGAGCCGGTAGGTTCCGGTTTGAATTTGCATTCGCCGGTTGGTAAAACCAGTTGCTTGCCTAACCTAGTTAACCAAACCAAAAATTTCTGCTTTAAAATAATCACAATACATACAGCTTTATTCAAACCACTCACATAGCTTTTTAAATAAAGCCTAGTGCAAAATCAACAAGTTATTAGTAAAATGGGAGTACGAGATGGCACTTTCATAGATTTATCTATAACTTTGAAATAACCGACAAAGACAATATGTATCTCCTAGCATAACACCCCTACGAAGTGCACGAAACAGCAGTATATATTCATTATCATAAATTATTCATTTTGATTATTATAGAGTTTCAAGGGACAGAGCCACTAAATTTGTCTTGATTGCAACTCCAAACTTGGAACTATATGTTTGCGACCAGTTGGCTTTGAAATTTAATTTGAAGGACATTTCATCTGCGATATTATGAAGACCTGAGAGACTGATTTGGCTAATAGTAGTTTGCATGAATACTTATTACCTAATCTTGAAGTGCCTGCGCTCCAGCAAGAGTGTATATATTATTATATATTGTTTAAGAAAACTCAACGTTGTATTGAAATTGTTATACACAGGCAAGTTTACTTCTCAAGAGCGTCCCAGGCTCTAGAAAAATTCTCAAGTAGCGCTTTACAATATTAAAGAACTGCAATCTGAACCTTGGTGCAACTATTCTTTGCATTTCTATCGAAGGGCGTACACAACACTTTTTCTGAAGAATGAAGGAGACAATACATAACTTTAAACCTAAATCATATGCATCTTAGTCTCTTAGTTTTATGCAACTTGGGTTATTTCTTTATATTATTAACTAGATATACACTTTTGGCAGTTCTCGCCAGTGCTTTATCAGTTTCTAGTTCTAATAACACTTTCTAATTTTTCCAGGGTGCACGAAAACTTTGATCAAATAGACTAAACATAAGTATAGTTTGTTGTTGTGAGCCAGTGTGTTTTCTGCGAGCTATCTTAAGCTTTTTTTTTTTTTAGTTATTTATTTGCCAGATCAACACTACAATCGTATTATACATGGCATTGTTAACACATTTAAGATGATTAGTCTAACTTATGAGGTAATTTGATGCCTCGGACAAGTCTGTGTGGTTATTCTTCTTCGTCGGATAAGAATTTGTCTTGAGGGAGTCTTCGTTTTAATCGGGAGTGGATATTTCGCTTGCCAAGGTTGTAGTGAGCTGCTCCTTCGCACGCCGCGATATTTTTGAGAAATTTTTTAGTGGTTGTTTTTATGTAATCTTCGATTGTTGGTATTCCTAACTCGTCATGAAGTTGGGTGTTTCAAATAAACCATGGTGCGTCCACTGAGATTCTCAGGATTTTGTTCTGTAGTCTTTGCAGCTTGGTTATGTTAGTTTTTGATGTTGTGCTCCAGATGGGTACAGCATAGAGTGCTAAGGGTCGTATGAGGGACGTGTACATCATAATTGCACATTTGGTTTTTAACTTCGACTTCCGATTTAATAACGGATATAGTTGTGCTAATCGTGCGTAACTCTGGTTGAGTTTGGAGTTGATGTGCTGATTCCATGATAACTTAGTGTCCAGAAGAACTCCTAGGTATTTTACTGGTTCATTGGGGGTATTCCATTGGACGATTTCGTTGTTGACGTGAATGCTTGGTGGATTGCTTATTCTCCTAAGTGAGAATATTTTAGCTTGGCATTTGCTCGAATTAATTTGGATATTCGAGTTGTTAAACCATCTACATACTTGGTTTATTGCTGTCTGAAGTGACTGAGTTGCTTGTGTTAGGTCATTGCTTAGAGTGATAATGGCCGTATCATCAGCAAAGGTTGCTATCGTAGCATCGAGTTTGGGTATATCAGATGTATATATATATTAAATAATAAAGGTCCCAGTATACTGCCCTGAGGGACTCCGGCTCGTATGCTTTTGGTTTCTGAGAATTCAGTATTTATTTTTACTGCAAAGTTTCTGCCCTCAAGGAAAGATAATAGTATTGCTGTAAGGTAGTTAGGTATTCTTAGTTTTAATAATTTTCTTTTCAACCCCTCTAGCCAAACATTGTCGAAGGCTTGGGCTACGTCGAGGAAGATGGCTGTTGCAAACTGCTTGTTTTCGTATCCGGTCTCTAATACTTCTACTATTCTCTGAAGTTGGTGTGTAGTTGAGTGGTCTTTTCTGAAGCCAAACTGATGTGGCGGGAGTATGTTAAGTGAAATCACTTCAGTGTTGAGACGAGTGTAAATTATTTTTTCTAACAGCTTGGATAAGGATGTCAGAAGACTGATAGGTCTATAGTTCTTTAAGTGGTTTTTATCTTTTCCTGGCTTGGGGAATAAAAGTATTATAGCGTGCTTCCACTGTTTTGGAAAGTGTCCCATCCTCAGTCAACCGTTGAATATTGATGCTAGATATGCTAGAGATTTCGTTGTTAAATGTGTTAGCACAATGTTAGGTATAAGGTCGTAGCCGGGGGTCTTTCGTTTGGGGAGCCTGGTAATTAGGGATTGTAGTTCGTGAGGTGATGTTGGTTCGATACGTTCGGTTACGACAGGTAAGTTTCTTTCGATGTAGTCGATTGTTGCTGCTATTGCTGTTGGGCTGCAAGTTATTTTTGGTGTAAATACGCGTTCCAAGTGATTGGCAAACGCTACGGCTTTTTCTGCGTCAGTGTAGTAGCTGTTGTTGCCATCTGTTATTGTTGGAATTTCGTTATTCTGTTTTAGGATTCGCTTGGTTCCTCGCCACATACCTGGGTCGCTTGAAAGAAACAGGTATTTATCTCTTGTTGCAAGTTGTTATACTCAATTTTGAATTTTCAAATAAAAGCAACGGGTCACGCCGTGAATGTAGAGTCACACCATAAGTGGAAGGTCACTCCGTGAGCGTGAGTGAACTTATGAGTGAGCGTTAGTGGACGTCAATGTGTAAAGCAAGCGTGAAACGTTCATGAACGTGAGTGAATACTCACTTACCTTCCCATGCCTAGGACCGACTCTGTTCACAATAGCAATTCACGTTCTCGCAAAGTTAGAAGTGATTTCAAACATTATAATATTATGCTTGTTCCTGATCTCTTCGAATGCCCCATGTATATCTTCTGGGTCCATGCTGCGTTCCAAGCATTCCAACATTTCATCGACGTAGCAACATTTCCTCTGCAATTTCATTCTTGTGACCCTACATAACCCTTAAGTTCAGTGGCTGATGGAAATTAGTAGGTTTTCCTGTTATGCTGCACCGTAAACAGTATTAAAACTGATAAATACGTAGAGGACAGCGAAATAATCGAATAAACATAAGTATGCAAATCTAGAATTGGCCAGGTATGTAAATAATGCTAATTAAATATTTCCGATGTTGTATAACTAGATTTAGCTTCAAAACGCTGAACTAAGGAACATATGTGCATCGGATAACAGCATCTTAACTAGTAATTAAATCTAGCTATAAAGGTCCGAAGTGATCTGCCAGAAACTCGTAAGATGGTTGATTAAAGGGATTATGGGACTACTGCGGGGAAATGTTTATTTCGGAGTTATCAATAAGCGTTCGTAAAAATGCTCCTCAAGTGAGCGGAAAGCGAGAGTTATTATCTAAAGGCTTTTAGCTTTTACAGGGCAGCAGCAACTTTGTCATTTTATCACGCTGACTTTTTGTTACGAAGCGCAAACCAAACACGAGCGGCCCACTTATATGGTACATAACGTCCATTTCTATAACGACTTCTTCTGACACGTGATTGATAGTTCACGCCCTTGTGAATTGTTGACCCCAAAGCATTAAGGAGAACGACCAATAATAAATATCAAAGGATCGCGCTCAACCCTCGTATATTAAACTTAAAGGAATTTATTGCGCCAATTCACACGAATTTCTCAATCACAATAGGCACCTACCTAGTTTTGGAAAACGATAGCTGGCGGTAACGAAGTCGAGCGGAACTAAATTATAGAAGTAGCGCCAAATAAAATAAGGAACATAATTAATTATTTTCAGCTTTTAGAACCATTAGTGTAACGCCTGAATTGTGGATAAGCCCATAAGTTATCACACCCCTTAAGCTTCCTTCTGCCACACCCACCGTCGCTGCAGAAAGTTATGAGAACAAAGCGGTATTGTACAACAAAACCATCGGCCATCTCTGCGGCTTACAGCAAGACTACGTTACTAAACACCCTTGTATAGTGGAGCTTAAAAATCTACGCTCCAGAGTTTAAAATAAACCAAGCACAGTACTTTCTCATACTTTTCTGCAAATATTAAAAAAAATGTGGCAATGTAAGTTATTCAATTTTTTAATAGGAATAACCACTCGATATAGAATATATGACCAGAAGATTAGGCACCAGTCTGGCAAAACTGAATATCTATTAGTTAGTCCTAACGTAAATATGAAGTAATTATCGATGATGGCATGATAATCAACCATCTAAAGGAATGTAGACAGTTACAAATATTGTAGGAGATATAAATATAAGTAGTATAAAAATCTATGAAAAATACCGCCAAAACTTGTTACAGCAGGTTAAAAATTGACGCCGTCATTTTCTTTTTATGCATTCACTTTCTTTTACGGGCAAAAGTCAGCGCGGGGGACTGAAGTCGGCGGTCAGTCTAAAGAACTACTGATTTGGTTGGTGCATTACAGCACACGAATTTGAAATTACGTTACCCATCTCGTTATTGTGCAGTGGAGTTTTATTCGATTACCGAATCGGATCTTATAAGAAATCCCATATTGTCCGGTTATCGCCCAGAACAAGATCTCGTTACAAGGCGAGTAGATCAACGCCAATGTGCCCGTAGTCATTCTTTGAACGGTTGGGCATAGTAACTATACTTTACATCGATGAACGTTCTGATTTTTTAAGCTGCAGATGTCTATTTTTGTTTTGGATTACAGGAAGTACAAGGCAATGCAGGTCATATTTTGGAGCAGATAATTCTTACCGTCCAAGAATCATCTTCATGGTGGGACTCCTGTCCAACCCGGCCAATATATCAGGTGGCGCCCACATAAATTCCACGAATTTGGACCCGCACCTTCAAGGTACACAGTTTGTTTTGAATATTGCAAGAGAACCTTGTTTCAGCCTACGACCTCTTTCTTTTTTCGCTGAGCTAAATTGAGCCCATTTTATGACTTGTTACGGGTCGTGAAGAGATTTTCTTCTGGAACAAACTGTTTAAGCAGTGAATCCACAAGGCAGGAGTTAAAACACAAATGGTACCGTAGTTATCAAATAGCATCAAGAAGCGTGAGATGGTTTAATCACTTTTTAATAATTTCGCAAGTTAAAACGATAGCCAAAGAAAATATTCACATAGAACCCAGAAGCAAAAGCAAAAATAAGGACGTAACGAGCATCCCGCTACAAAGGTATACAAAGAGCTGCGCGTTCCATAGATATTCAAAATAAAATTAAGAAGATAACGAATATACGATTTCTAATTGTAGCACATACAAACCTAAATGTATACAACACGTTCTTATGGGAATTTACTACAGTAAGAAATTATCTAAACTTTTTCAAGAAGGATGAATAGTACACTGAGATCCTTGCTATTTACTTACCTATTAACTAAAAGGGGAGCGTAAGCAAATAAATAGAAAAACTATTTCGAATCAGTATGTGGCAGTACGTTATTACAAAGCAGGTGCTGTTATTAGCATATTCCTGCCGTGTAGAATTTTTGGAACACTTTTTGCACTGTTACCTTCCCTTTTCTTAAATTACTTACATCAAAGACATTTAAAAATCTTCTGTGGTGGAAATAACTAATATGGTGCTATTACGTATATCCATTACTTATTTTACTTTTCACAAACTAACCACTACGTTTGATGATTGAAAAAGAAAATTAAATTAGCCTTCAACTACTGTCCAGTTTACGCCAAATTGAATTGTTTAACTGCCACAATTTTATTTCATTAGAATTAGTGACGAGCATTTCATGCAGAGGAAACATGAGAGAGACGGCCACTAGAATATTTTATAAATATTTTCCTAAAACTGTGAATCTATTTGACATGTAAAGAAGGTAGCTAAATATAGCAAACTCACTATAACAGTGATCGTATTAGTCGAGGTCCTGGGTTAAGAACTCGAAAGCAATAGGTTCGTTTCCAGCTGGCTACCACATAAAAAACTTTTTTATTTCAAAGTCTGAGCAGCTTTTAAAATTCAATAGAAACAGTATAGCTTAAAACCTAAAGCATACGCTAAATTTCGACCGCTCTAAGTTGGCGATGTAAACTCATCAAACACTTATTAACGCTAGTAATTAAAGAAGACTATAATTACTGTTATAAACTCACTGTAACCACAAAATCAGCAGAAAAAAATGCTACAAAGTCTTGAATAAATAAAGGGAGATGAGTTACCGATCAATAGTGTTGACGAGGTAAGTAACGCCTGAAGGAAATATTCGCAAAAACTGCAAATGTTTGAATTCGAAGAAGCAGATTTTACTAACAGCTACAATTCCTCGTTATTGAGAATTCGTTCAGATTGAAATTCAATGGAAATGGTTATCCCGGCTTTTGTGGGCAGATGAGGCACATTTCTCTCGTAGTAGAGTCAGTACTCAAAACCGTTGTTGAAAATGAGCAACAGAAGCATAAACGCGGTCGTATATCTACAATCACATAGTTGATTTTATGGAGACTGGTAATTGTTGTCATTAAGCAAACGTTCGAAGGCAATAAATTGATTGAATATGTAGCTAAAGGTAGCATGACCAGATATAGCCAATATTGTTTTTAACTTTCTCATTCCTTCACAATTTTTAGTCTGTCTTACCGTTCGGTGTCGACGTCCATTCATAACCCGTGGAAAGTGCAACGCAGGTAATGGGTCGTATGCGACTTGGATTATGCTATCTCACATTCACCGAAGTTTAGTATAACTTAACACTAATTTAACAATGAATTCAAATCCTTTGCTGCAGCAAAAGAATTCACGACTACCTCCAGATTTGAGCTCATGTCGGTCTGGTTGCTAAGCAGGCTGCCTATCCACTGCACCCACCGCACAGGAAAAGTATGGAAATTTAAAAAATACACTCAAATTTTAAGCGGAAAATTTATTTTACTCCTGCTCGGCCCTAGAAATTTTGTTTGCTTAACTATTAAAAAAAATATATATGCATTTTCTGAATGAAAGCGTTAATCACATTTCTAGATGTATAACAAATTTAAAGTTCCCAGCTTTGAGAGTGTACCCTATAGCACAGAATTTCTCATTTCCATTACCGCTTGGAAATTTAAATACATTATAAATCAAAAAGTCTATTTTCTACGCAAAAAATAAATGTCTCTTACAAATTCGTTTAAGCATCTTCCAGAATGGAATTTTTCGGAAATTAGAAGCTTCGTATTTTGACTTTTTACTCCAAATGCGAAAAATTTTAATGTCGCCAGCAGAAGATGCCACTAACCCCTGATGTTTGAAGCTATTTTGAGCAGACGAGTAAATTCGCCATGTCAGCCACATTTCGGTGGACAGGAAAATTATACAGCACAAAGAGTGAAGCTGTCATGCAAAACAAGATTTAATTATGTACTTAGTAAAAAAGCGGCAAGAGTGAGCAGCGGACTAAATAAATAAGTAAATCAAGAATACACAACATTCGCATTTAGAAGCTTATTTTCGAGCAGAATAGCCCAAATTAAATTCAACAGCTTGACACCAGCTATCAAGTTCCAGCTAAAAATGCGGAACGGAGCACATGCATTGCGAGTGTGGGAAACACTAAATATTCAGGGGATTTGCGAGCAGGCAATTTGGTTCGAAAATACAATTAATGCAACTGGGACTAAATGGTAGAAGATTTGTAGTTTGAATGAATGGTGCAATTCGCTTTTGACACTAGTGCAAATCTATTCAGAGCAGTTATTTCAGGTTTATGCTATATTGAATACGTCATCTATTTACAAAAGCCCTTTTTTATTATCGCGAAAACTTGAACTTAAACAAAACTAAAATTATTTTTAACTACATTTATGTTTCATTAATTGCTATTCACTTCTTGGTATCAGTAATATACTGCTTTCATATATGCAAAGTTAGAATTTTGAATCTGGCTAGGTTGATTTAAAATAAATTAATTTTCCAGATGATTTTTTTAAAAATAGCGAGTAATTAATAGTAATTTATTATACAAGACGATAAAGTTAAATGTTATCCACGAGTGAATCGTTTAACGTCGAGACGAAGTCGAGACGTTAATGATTCAAGATATCGTCGTGTATAATACAATATTTTTTTCTATAGCAAGAACTTTAACAATTTCAAAAGAAAATAAAGACAGTCAATCATATTTCAAAAAGTCGGTCTATACCTTTTCAACTTCAAATTGGGGCTAATCAATTTCAAAATGGGAATAAACAATTTCTAAATGAATTAAGCAATTTTAATTTGAGAATAGACAACTTCAAATTGGGACTAATCAACTTCAAATTGAGAAAAGCTTTTTGTTGACGGTAGTGTTTGGAAAAGGACAATTACATGGTTTTGACAGGATGGAACTAATTATTGTTAGTTGTTGCTGGTGTTCCGTCCTGTCATAACCATGTAATTGTCATTTTCCAAAGACTATTTAATTTAAACAAAAGTTAGAAAATTAAATTACTTTATCTATCCTTGATGTTAAAGCGCTACTTTATCTACCCTTGCTGTTAAAGTAAAACTTGACCTTTTGTTTTGAGTTGATAAAAACACACCTTAACATGTGCTATAGAAAAAATAACATTGTCTTAAAAACCTTTGCAAAATCAATTTTACCCATAAAGAGCAGAATCAAAACAGTAGCTGCGTTGACCACCTATTATAATTCACTTTTTTATTGTTAATGTAATTTTATTCCACAAAAACCTGCCAAACTATTGCTCTCGACCTCGGCATCGTTTACAAATTTACAATTTTTGTCGTAACCTATCAATCGATGGCGACTAATCCAAAATTATATGAAAGTTCTCATGCAACTACAAAACTTTTATAAAGACGGCAACCGCATTGCTCCTAAAGGAAAGTCGGAAAATTAAGGAAAGTGGAGCATGCCACATTGCTTGGATTTAGCATAATAACTCGTGAACGGCATAACCTATGCGGATGATTTCTTCGCCCGTGTGTCGCAATACATTTGGAATTAGTGTCTCTTCTAGAGCAAACGGTAGCACAATGATTCAATTAATTAAAATATTCATTTGTTTATCTTAGATTCGTAAAAGAGCAGTTCAATCAGTCAGTACAAAAGTTTCTCAGCGAGAAATATACGTATTGCATCTAATATTATGTAAATTCTCCTTAGGAAAAATCTAGCACTGTACTCGATGCAGGAAGAGCCTGGCTCAATGGCCTGAAAGCTGCTGAAACCTAGAACGAAAGCTTAGCTCCCTTGATATCGTAACAACGGGGAAATGGTTTAACTTTACGTTATTTTATTTTCTGCTTTAAACTGGTTATACAAGAGCTCTACAAATGATATCAGCTGCGTTGTATCGAAATATATGATAGCAGCAGAAACGTAGTTGAAGTTGTAGTTTTGGCAGTTTATTACTGTATATTTGAAAGTGCTTAAGAACTCATTTTATGGTTCTAGACATATATAACGCCGTGGGTTAGCTTAATTCGTCAACATAGCAACTGAATTTAATTTTGTATGGAAGATTGTGGAAACTAGACCTATCTCATTTGCATTAATTATATACAATGTGTATCAAATCCATAGGCTGCTATGAAGATATTGCTTTGGCCAAAATTTGCGTTTGATTCTATAAACAGAAACACGATGTTGGACGAATTAAAAAAACTAATAATCCTGCAAAAGCTTATTAAACCAGTGTGCGCTACATTGAAATATACAAAAACAGCTGGTGACATCAAGAGTTTCGAAAATAATCCAAGAGTGGCTTAAAGCACAGTTCTGTTATTCGATAATGAAGTTTAATTGTATGCATATGCTCGTGGCTTAGCAAGAAAATTATAGAGCATAGTAAAAGACACTGAGAGATACGAATACATTAACTAAAAATTAACGTAAATGGATGAAGAGACATTATTAGAAGTTGAAAATTAAAACATTTGAACGATACAAATAACAACGTTTTGAAGAGTTAATACTCTACAAAAACAACTAAAATCAGGCAAAGGTAGATATTCACAGAAAACGATGAAGAGGAATTGACAATACAAAAGAAAAGAACATTAAGAATAATACCAAACACAATTAAACTAGTGTATGGAGTATAGAAGCAGAGTGGACTACGAAATCGAAGAAGAAACAAAAGGTGTCAAACCACAGTTAACAGAAAAAAGATTGATAGAACTGCAATGTCCATATGCAACCCCTACCCGGAAAATGGGTTAATACATAATATGTAGTTAATAATAGTGCCTTACACCCTTTTTAACAAACTTTTAACACTGAGAACTATGTACTACACGCCGATCATTCTAATGTCAAACTTACATGTAGTACAAACACGATAGACCGGTAGTAACATAAGCAGCAAGGACATTATGCATTATAAAAGGACAGGAACCATTAAAAAGATGGAAACGCAAGATAATGAGAACAATATGAGCACCAAATGACATCAAGGAAAACCTAAAATGTACTGTCAATTGTTAGAAGAAATGCAGGAAAAGATTTTGTTAGGATAATGAAAGCACAGCGACTGCGATTGTTAGGCCACATAATAGTGACCGTGGATAATAGTATGATAAAAGTTATCTACAACACAATGAAAACCAGCAGTGAAAATATATAAAGAAAGACCGAATATAAAATGGTGGGCTAAGGAATATCGAAATACAAGATTGGAGAAACAGTGTTAATGACAGAAAGGAATAGAGCAGTAGTGAAGAAAGCGGCATCCAACAAAAATATATAAACAATATTCCTAACCCAAATTATAGAAATAAATATGGGTAATAATCATACCCAAAAATGGAGTACGAGAGACCGAGAAAGGAGTGGCAAAAATCCTTCAGGAATGTAATCATTTATTATATACACGGTAAGTCATTATTAGATGTAGAAAATTGAATCAAAGCTTCTTTAGACGAAAACAAAGCAATTAGCCTAATACACCTTAGTACCAAAATGACCTCTTAAAAATACAGGGTGTTAATGAAAAAAGTCTGAATTTGAATTTTTAAAATCAAGTAGCCTAATTTTGATTGTCAATTTTACAAAAGAACATGTTTTTTCGAAATGGTCGATTTTACTAACAAAAGAATCCAAAACCATCAGGTCTTTACTTCAGCCTTTCGAAGAGTGGGGTTGGTGCACCGCAACGGGAAAATGTAATGCGAGAGGAAGCTGTAATTGGTTCGGTTTTAGAAAATCTTACTATAAGTACTTGCCGAATTTATAGCCACAAATAGAAATATAATTTTTAAATTAACACTCTTTATCTTTTGGTACTAAGATGTATTAGGTTAATTGCTTTATTTTGGCCAAACAAGCTTTGGTTAAATTTTTAAAACCAATTAGGACTCACGCTGTATATATATATATATATATATATATGTCCATATTCAGCCCCTATCTGCAAAATGTGTGGAAAGATAATAGTTAATGGTAGTGCTTCATACCTTTTTAAACAAGATTCTAAAATTGAGAACTACATGCCGATCACTCTAATGTTAAACTTACAAAGTGCGTAAAAAACCGTTATCAAGTGACCTTGTGTCAAACAGTAATTTTTGAAAGTCATGTCGTAACTTATTTTATGGATTGCGTATGCACACAACCTCACTTTGACAACTGACAATTCAAGTGCAAACAAGTGCAATAGCAAACAAAAGAATTTACAATCAACTTTAGAAGCATCAACCTAACCAAACAAGTCTTAAAAAACACTTTTGATCATCTGCAAAACATAATCCAAATCCAAGAAAATGCCAAAGAATATAACATCACAATTTGTACAGATTATAATGACTGCACTAACTCAGTTGCTATTATTGAAGTTCTGGCAACTATTAATACAATTCAAAACTAAAACATTCATATTGAAAGAGGAGTACAAACAAGTTTAAAAATCAAAAGAAGATATGGGTCAAAATATCGTCACGTTCGTAGTAATACTGAAACAATACAAGGAAACGTGTGTTAATGCAAATTACATCAATTTTAAAATAAAACAATATTACCGGCGGCCGGACTAGAACTTCATCGCCTGCGAATAAGTCTGAGAATGTGATTTCAACGATGGGCGGTAGCCCGTAAGTAAACCGCCTATTCGCTGCACTCGGCCACCGTGGACCCTCTCATCGGTGAGATACGGTTGTCTTAAATACAAGGCATTTATTGCTGGATCTTTTTATTGTAGAACATTTACCCTGTATTTGTTGGGCCCCATTTTCGGCTTTTATCTATTTCTCAGTTAAAGCAAAAATAAACATACTATTTTTAAGGTGCTAATTCTGTATATATTAGTTCCAAGATATGAAATTTTTCGTCAAGAGTAAAAAGCTGAGCCGTTTGCAAATTATTATTTTCATTTAAATAATAGTGCGTGAGTTTAAGCAAAATTGGTAGAATTTTATTTTGTAATGTGCTCACCCTGCATATATTTTATCGAAATTTTCTTGGAAGGCATACAATGCGCATGCAAAATACAATATTCCTCCAACAAAGAGTTCTTGAGTTATACCAGCAACAGGCAGACAGACCTACAGAAAAACAGACTGCTTTTCGTCATCTAGGGACCCTAAAACGTAAAGACTTTAAGAAATCTTGGACGTTGATTTTATCGTGGTTACACTACTTTCGTCGTCTTAGACGAGGGGAGTAAAAAGTACAGCAAAGAAGAAGCTTAAGAGTAAGAACTCTACTAGATTTAAAGAAAGGAGTTTTCAGTTCTTTAACGTAGGGATCACAAACATGCTCGATAATAAGAAATGGAAAAGCTAGATGTAACCCGTATGGAAAAGCGTGTTCAAAATAAAATATAAATCGAAGACATAAGATAACGCATGGAAACAACCTGTAAAGATGTTTACACGGAACTTTCCTCGTGCGAGTTTGATCAATTTGCAAATGTAGTCCGCTGGGATTCGAACTCCGCGCTCCGAGACAAATATTTCGAGCCAATGTCTTGTCCACCGCTAGAGTAACTGAGCCGCGGGGTGTTCGAATTGGATAGGTTATAAAGCACCATACTATTCTGCCCCATTTGTGATGTTTACCCTGTATCTGTTAGGTCTCATTTTCGCCTGAGGTATGTGCAACCTATTACTTGTATTTATTTCTCAGGTAAAGCAAGGATGAACACAATTTTATTATTTTAAGGTGTTCACCCTGTATACATTTCTGCCATATTTTTTCGGTTTCATGCCAGGTAGACATAAAATATGCCTCCAAAATATCATCTTTCTAAAACAAATCGTTATCGAGTTATACCGTCAACAGACAGACAGACAGACATGCAGACAGACGGAATTGAGACAACCTGTTTTTCGTCATCTTGGAACCCTGAAACGTAGAGATCTGGAGAAATCTCGAAAGGTGATTTTTTCGTGATTACAATGCTTTCTTCGTCCTTTAGACTAGGGAAGTAAAAAGGAGATGTAGAGATGTAAAAAGCTAAAATGGTGTTGAGCAGCAAGAACACTGAATAGCAGAAAAGGAGGGTTACCAATCAAAAGATGGAAGCAGGAGTTCATAACAGTTAGAGAATTAAATTGAAAGATTTACGCAATAGACAGTAAGTTTTGGAAAAACAGGGGCAAGTTCTTGCTCAACTTTGAGAACAGTAGACTGATAATAATAATAACGATGTAGCAACAGTTTTACTGCAGCTTACAGAAATTGTAATACCTTAAATAACGTCAACATCTTGCACTCATCATTGTCTGAGAAGTCCGGGAAACCAAGCGATTAAAGGTTTACCAAATTCAAATGGAGAAAGCCATGGGTACCATTATATAAAAAAAGCGCGGAGTTATTCATGCTCCAATTGCACTATCCAAGACAAGAAAAACTAGAACAGCCCTTGACAGAGGTTTTGGCATCATTTAATTAGTTTAAACGAAGGTTTAAACAATTACATTTACTGTAACTGTCCTGATTCATAGTAACGCCCAAACAAGCTGACAACTAATTAGAAATACCTAGCAACTATACATATTAAGGCAATCACACTCACAACAGAACATATCAACTCTCCCAGTTTTCATTAGCCTTACGTTTAAGTACTGGATTCAACTCCATATATGGTTGTAGACAGGCTTTCCATGTGCATTTTTAACGATGTAAGGCATAGTTGGTAACAAAATAATTACCAAAGTAAACGTGAAATTTGACAGTTGATCATTCTTCATTCAGCAATTGAATTAAAGTTGTTGAAAAAACTTAACCGCTCAACAAGATGTCATGAATGGGTCTTGTGTAACTGAATCACCTTTCACATCTTCTAAATGTCAATGTCATTTTGACGAAAGTAACTTTTTGCAGCTAAATATTCTGTGCACCTTATTTACGCGTGAGTAAAGCAACAGGCTAACGCCATACTGAAATAGCTACTTATCATTTAATTATGATCTATAATGACGATTACAATGAAGCACTTGTTTCAGAATTTGGTTATATTTTGTGGTGTAGCCTATAATAATAGTTTACGTAACAAGTCCGAAAAGAGCATCTTTACAGGACACGTAGGTAGATTTCAGTTCTCACCTTCGGCATCGGTCTAACAACTTACAAGTCCTGTAAAGGGCATTTCCGGATGACTTACGTACAACATCCTTTAGGCGCTTACGTTTTTTCTTAATTCTACTTAAATATTGAAATGTAACAACAACAGACAAGTATTATACCTATGTAAAAATCTAGAGGTATTTGTACTTAATTTTCGTAATAAGCTCAATCAACAAATATTACAAATTAATCAAAACGTAAAATTTTCAAAAAAAGTCCTGTAAAGAAGTATTTTGAGGTCTAAAAATGGTACAGTAATGCGTAATTTTCAGGACCGGCGCCCAATAAACATTTTATGTAGCTATTGTTTAGTGTTAGTGTTAAACTACTAAAAACAAGTTATAGTTACACTTATATTAATTATGTGCATCTATCTGTCAGGTTTAATTCTCGGATTTGCAAAATTGGGTCAAAAATAACCTCAAGCTTATATTTTTTGTGATACTTTAAATGTCGTTAGTGTGCGTCTATATGTCCTTTTTGGTATATGATGTGGGTATGTACATAAATATTACAGCAGTTTTGCAGTTGCGATCTAGCTTGGCCCTATTCTGGGCATTTGTGTTACACCATTATAGTGTCTCGAATTCGTGATAATCATTTTAGTCAAAATACACTTGTACACGAAGACTAAAGCTACTGTTGCCAGATTAAGAAGAACACTTAAGTACAAATAATTGCATTTATTTTCTGCCGTTTACAGAATAACTTAAGTCTTATAAGGTTACTTATTAACTACTAAAGTCTCAGTTCAGTTTGACAAAGAAAACTCAGTAGGCGTTCTCAAAATTTCTAATAGGCATATCAGAGCAACTCTTAATTTCGGACCTCTAAGTCACACACATGAACTTAACAATGCATAATATTGTTCCATACTGCTATGTATTCTTGAAAATTGTAGGTTTCCCAAGCTAAAATTTGTCAAGCGGTTGACACATCGCAAATGAGCTCTAATAAAGTTTACAACTCTACCAAAGTAATTTGCTTCAACTGGCACGTATTTTTAGCCTAATGTTTTATGGCCAAGTGCCAATTTTAACCTTGTATAAATTTCCCCTTGTGCTTCCATGAGATTCAAATACTTCCATCTTCCCAGAGAAAGGCACGTTCTAAGTACCGATTTTCAGCCTCCTGTTGTAACTTTTATATGACAAATTTTGCCTACGAAATTATACCTTGATGATATTTACTTTACAAATTGCTTATGGCTAATTAAAGTACAGTCTAGTTGTACAACCGCGTATAGTTCATTTTCACACAAGAACGCAAATCGTAACAACAGTGATAGTGTGGTCGTTTATATTGTTATTTTTCGTGTACTTTCACCAGCACGATTATTAAAAACGAATTTGTAAACATTTAAGTTCTAGCTACTCAATGCACGTTGCTGCTTCAGTTTGAGAATAATCTGTAAGTTGCATTTTCTGTATTTTGTAAGGTGAAGCTACATAGAAGAATTCGGAGCCAAGAAACTTTATTAAAATACTGAAAAACTGAACAAAGATACCGTATAAACAACTCAAATATGAAAAATGTAGGGTTTAAATTTTACGCCATTCTGGGCACTTCTGTAATAAAAAATCTTTGAGGGATCCTAGGGTTAATGCATCTTTATAATGTGATTTTAATAACATGGAGGTTACTAACACGAATCTCTTTGGAGGCAGTGCTTGCTGAATTACGTATTGTAAACATTTTTTATTTTTAGGAAAAAGGAATCGTCGAAAACGAGTCAAAGCAAATTTGAATTATAAATTCTAAATTCAAAACTGTGATGTTCCAGTTTCTCCACTTATGCAAAAACCCAATAGGTACACACTTTCATATAACATTTCATTGTTCGCAATAGCTACCATATCCGTACATATATAGAGAAATGCATTATAAAAAACATAATCTCCCTAAAGCAGGCGGGTCTCCCGGCTTATTTGAAATGTAATTAACTAAAGCTCTGATGTTATTTACTTGTTACTCAGCAGAAATAATTACATTCTGAAATAATTCTGCTTCCAAGTAAATTTTGTAAGAACCAAGTAAAAAATATTATCTTCAGATCAATTTAATAGAGGCAGATAAACTGTCCTAATGAAAACAAAATGTACACTCCCGCTTTCAGTGTTTATTTTCTTTATATGTTATTGTAAACACACATGCGAACGCTTCCTTGCTCCAACTGCATTATAGTAGTGCTGGAGATGCTTACAGTAATATTTATATAAATGTTTATTAATTGAGTGTCCAATATCATTCCTGTCACACCATGATATATTGCCCAGATATCTACTTGTAGACATTTATAAGGTAATTATGAACTTTCTTACCTACTTCAACATATTTCAAACTTCACACTGTAAGCAATGTTTTTAGCAAGCGTAGTAGAGAGAGTAATCGACGTACCATGACTTGAGGATTATTAATTCATAATAAGAATTCAGTGGAGTTAGACAAGAAAAATTCATTGTCATCTCGGAAGGATTAAATATTCATGGACAAAGGTGTACCTGAAACAACAAATCACTGTGAGAATTAATGTATTACGTCATGTTTTGGGTAGGGTAAAAATGTAGTTGCGGGGCACAACTTGTCGTCAGTATCATACAACATTTATTTAAAAAGGATCAAGCAGGCTGCGCGGAAAGGGAGAAAAAGAACTTAAGGTGGGCAGAAACACAGTGAATAATGAACAAGGGCATACTGGCATGAAAATGGGCTGAGAAATTAATACATCACGAAGACAGTTACGAGGGTGTTTAAGGCGTAAATTAGACCATACATTTTAGCAATTTTTTTAACGTGTAGAGTCGCCTTGAGGTGCTAGTGTTTATTAATATGCAGCCCTTTTGTAGCTAAAACTTAACAATTTAGGTTCCGTTAAACTGGATATTATATTTCTTTTCAAAGGATGTTTCCATTTGACATTTTTTGTCGCAAAGCTTGTCATAGTAAATGCATCTCCAGTATATGCCTTCTTTGACACAGTTGTTTTTCTTGCCGTGGAAGCAGCACATGATTCACTGACTTTCGGCCCGAAGTTCAAATGCTAGGCAAATTTGCAATATTCAAGAGCTCCGCTCCTCTGGCGCGTTCGAAAGGTCAAAGGTTACCAAAAATGGATAGTGCCCAGGGGTGCTCTGTTTGTTATAAAAACGATGTAGCGTATATTAGAAGACCCTTAAAAATAAAAAAAATTATTGCAGACGACAGCAACTTCGCAAGATGGAAATCGACTTGTAATTCAAAACAAAAATTGAAAAATGGGTTCCATATTTTAACGTATCGAATGTCAAAGTAGAAGATAGCTTATTCTCATTTAAGCTTGTGGTAGTTGGTAATACTAATACGATATCTAGAATCAATTAGACTTAAATACAGGCTTAGTTGAATAATGGGGTGTGTTTGTAATTGTTATCCTGACCTTGATAGGCATAATCACTGTGTTGATTTTTCTATAATACAATTTAGTATAATCAACTAAAAATAAAGCTGTTCAAAGATAATTATAGTTATAAGCTGTCGCTAACTATCAAACTTAGCAACATATTTTTTTAATGCCAGTTCCCATGAATTAATATGATGTTCTATTGTTCATAATGCTTAAAGTAAAGAAATAAATTTTTTTAGCATAGTTGATTTTTTAACTTTTCAATAGTAAGTTTCTAGTAGGATTAATTGTATGATGTAGCAACATGTAATTCGCTTCGAAGAGTCACAACAAAATTGCTTCGCAAAATTCGTATTTCAAGGAAATGTAGCAAGTCTTGTACAATTTTAGCATCCTGGAAAACTACGTAACTACTTCCGTTCTGTCCTCTTTCGAAATCTATACACGATGGCCGTATAAAGGGTAGCTATGTGTTCAGCAGTTTTGTCGACCTTTACGATGAAATAAAAATCTTTACAAAAGGAGTATGTCCTCAGCAAAATAAAATCAGCGAGATGTTTCACAAGTAGGGTTGCACTCGCATCCTCCCATATCAAAGAACATCGAACGAAACTGTTCCTATTTTCCAACGAGCCCCTTCACAGCCCTTTAACAGAGCCGAAAAATTTCTGCGCACACGATCAAACGAATCAATCTTTTGTTTTAAATGCGAAATTATTAAAATTTATTAGGTAGCCTGTATTTGAGTTTTGCTCTAATTAAAAGCGGAAAGCCTTAACGGTTGAGAAGACATCTCTTGCGTCTAATTGCTTTGCTCAAATGATCTTTTGCGGCCCTTTGGTTGTTTGCTGTTAATTCGAAAGCATTTTTGAGTGTTTCACACTCGAGATTCTACGATTACAATTTCAGAATAGAGAATTAGCATGTAATTTGCGAATATGAGAAAAAACCTTATCTGACAGCTTGTAAATTTAAATCAAGAAGACTAAATACACGTTCTGTAACGCTTTAGCATTACTACTACTAACGCTGTACTTCCAGAATTATGAATGAATAGTTTTAATGCATTTACAACAAATACAATAAGTACAATATATAATTATGATAGACATTTAAACTGACGGAAAAGCTTTAACTACTAATTGGCACACTTGTAAATTTTGATATTAACGGAGATGCTCCCTTGTTCCAGTTTCATAACAGGTAAACACCGGATTATTAGCTAGGATAACTGAGTAAAGGTCTCGTTTGCATCTCAAGGGTTGGCTGAATAAATAAACATCATGCTTGGTTACGTTCCGCCCAATACATATGCATTGTAACCTTACTTTCCGATTCTATCGCCTTCGCAGAGGCTGGAGCTCAAGAAGAAAAGGAATTTGTTTCCGTCTCTGCGAATTCTACCTTTAGAAGCCTGAGGTGATTTAAAAGCGCAGTGCAATAGAAGTTGGTATTATTTCTGTTTGTATCATAGCCCCAAGAAAACATTTAATGTTAATTGGAATTATGTCTCATTAAAAAAAATTGTATTTCTGAATGTTTAATAAAATAAATATGTATAATATGTCACGTGGGTTGCATATCGTACTCTATTTGTTCGCTGCTCGCAAGTATACTAAAGGATCGAGACAGTAGTGTAGCGAGTCCCCACTTTTGTTTACCATTTATCTAAAAATAACAAGTTTTGATGTGAAAGGATAGACATTCCAAAAACGATAGTCACTTTTTTATCTTGAAACAGGAATTTGGCGCCCTTGCCTCGCCTAGATGGCTTATGTTAATATTTACTTATATGGCCGACATTTGTCCACATGCTTTTTTATTTTTAATCAGGTGTATGCATTGTAATCTAGGGTGGCTCAAAATGCGTGCACAACTCTGATTTAGAGCCTGAATCGGTCAATTGTGTCTGTTCAGCGATCGACATTAATCCAGCAGCGGAGAAAATGAATTTAGTCGCCGTTGTGCCAAGCATAGAGGCGCACCTCTACAGCGAGCTAAAGAAGGTGGCAAAGCCGCACAGTAAATATAATTTGCTGCCTGAGTATGTCTGTGCGAGCCAGTGTTTGAATTTCAAGTAAATGCCAATTAATGCGTGCACTTAGTAAGTACGCTTTTGCGACGCCTCCAAAGTGGATTCGGGGCGTCCATATTAGTTCGTTGCGCCATCCGCAAGAGAGCCGAGCTAGCTTCAAGCCAAATACCTCCACGAAGTAGCAGCTTTTGTAGGAAATGTCCATACATTGAGTCCTTTATGTTTGACGTAGGGTGCTAGTCATTGATGACGTATATGTAGCAATTCAACGACATGAGCTTAAGATAACCGTCAAACGTAATAGTGAAGAGGTATGATAAATATTTAAATGGGCGATGTTGGAATTAAATAGTTCGTACTTTTATGTACTTAACCAGGGCACATAACGACATTTTTCCGGAATGGACTATGCAGCTCTCAGAAGCAACGCACCTGGGTCAAATATAAGTCGGCTACCTGGACAATGGCATTAATTTAGCAAGTTCGTTAAACTGGTACGAAGATAGATACGTAATGCTGGAAGGACCGCAGAAACAAATCGAATGTAGAACGCCTAAATAAATCAAGAATAGACTCTCAACTTACCCCGACTTCTACGTTTTGCAACCTTGGCGAATTAAGTCCTCCCAACCTGCACAATCCGCATTGAAGCGTGGCTCACATGAAACTTTCCAACAAAAGCACACAGAAATGGGCTCAAAGCTGTGGTGGTCGGAGTAAAGTTGCAAAACGAGTTGTCCAGTTCCAAGCACCAGCCGCAAAGGAAAAACCTACTACATCTCGCTTGTTACCAAAATTAACAGTCTGCGATAGAGATTTCAAGACATAAACAAATTTGACAAATGCTGTCAGAAAACCCAGCGGAGAGTTGCCGGTTTAGTAGATCACCGCTATTGGCACAATATGCGAACAGCCAATTCAAATACATTCACACGACTACCACCGCTCCAAATAAAAAAGCGTTTATAAGACTAAATTTTATACGGCTAAACGAACGCTACTGCTAAAAAGGCGTTTGAAATGTAACAAATTATGTTGTTGGCGAACATGAAACCCACAGTGAAATGTCTACAGATGAAGGTGTAACACGGCGTTTTACCTAGCCCTATACTGTACTGTTACTTGATATTGCCCTGGGTCGCTAGCTTATTCAGTCGGAGAGGTATAAGACTCTATTAATATTGTCAGTGCAGCTAAGGGATAGCTAATATTGTCTTGGGGTTATCACCTGAAATGTTGAAGTTACATATTCAAACACTACCATCAATAAAAGCCCAACAGTTTACACAAATACAAGAAAATACATAATTACATAAAAATACACAATAAAAAGGCGTAACTCTTCCCAGCTGGAATCAAAGAGGAGCACATCGTCGGCAAACCTAAGACTGTTTAAATATTTGCTTTCCCAGTTTAACGTCTAAAATATGTCCTCCATAGCCAAAGTAAACAACCTGGGGGAAATCGTATCATCCTGTCTTACTCCTCTTTTGATCGCTATACGTTCAGTTTTCAGCTCATCATCTAATTGTACAGTCATTGTTGCGTCGTGCTAGATATAGTGTATGAGGTCTCGATACCGAGAATCGATTCTACTATTCACTAGTGCTTCTTCTACTGCCCATAGTTCTATGCTATCGAAAGCCTTCTCGTAGTCTATAAGGGCCAAGTGTAGGGGAAGGTTATACTCATTGCTCTTTTCTATAAGTATTTAAAGTATAAGTCGCAGGTACCGTATCCCTTTCGAAAGCCTGCCGGTTCGACAGGTTGATAGTCATCAAACCTATTCGATAGCCTGTTTGTGATTATTTTAGTGAACGTTTTATACAGTTGTGATAGAATAGCTATAGGTCTATAATTGTCTAAATTGGTTGGATCGCCCTTTTTATATATTAGGATTATGTTAGCATTGCTATCAAATGAGCTAGTATTGAAATTTATTTTATCTTCATCGGTGTTGTTATGGACTCAGTGCGGTAATGGATAGATATTACCGCACTCAGTGCGGTAATGAATATTACCCCACTCTTTTTATATAAAAAAATACAGTGAACCAGAGTTTATTGATGAAGATAAAATATTGAACAGTACACGTTTGCTTATGGCACATAACGAAACTCGTTTGATTGCCGCAAAACTCGGCTCACCGCCTCGTTTTGGCAATCAAACTCGTTTTGTTAAGATGCTCATAATCAAACTTGTATCGTTAATATCTATAACAGAACGTAATTTTATGCAACGGATAAATTATTAATATAAAGCAGTGCATAGTCATAACTATATTAGGTTAAGCCAATCAGATATTTGAAAGAGTAACTATATGAGAAATCTTGTGTAGAAAGTAATTTTGTTAAAAAGTAACTGTAACGTAAAGAGAGTTTATTTCATATACCCACATATTATTGCAATGCAAAGCAAACGAGCGCAAACGTCCAACTAAAAAATTAAAAAGACTTACAGTACAAGTAAGTATTGGGAGATAACTATCAAACATAATAATATATGAAATTTACTACCTACTCATTTATGACGCACAATAGAATATTAGGAAGATCATTAAAACTAACAGGCTCCTATACAATTGAAGCTAAAGCGCAATAGTTTATATTTTTTTATCAGAATGATATGGCCTATTAAGAAGCAACATCAATATCAACAAAACTATAAAAAGAAAATAATTACCTAAAAATATTTGTTATAAGAAATAAAAATTGGTTTCCTTTTATTAAAGTTGCTTCCAATTTATCAACTAAGTTTTGATATCTGTTTACTTAACAAAGTCGTATAGCAGCTGCCATAAGAATACAAAAAGAGCAAGAGCTGTTTTAATTAAGAAGTTACTTGATATTGAAGTTGAACATTTTCAGTTAAACAAACCCTGACACTTTCCCGAAAAATTAGTCTTAGCAAGAGCCACTTTTGTCAGACTGGTCGATATTCGTAATGGAAAACATTAATTCGAAAAGAATTCAAAGAAGAGCATTCTTTTGTAGAAAGTAAATAGATCGCCTTTTAATTGGGGTATTGCGTTTCTAAGACTACTAGATTTCTTTATCGGGAATTAAACCTAAGTTTTTGTAAAGAAAGATTGATAAATTACTTGATAACGTTGTTACTTAATCAGAACAAATTAAATATAAACAGGTCAGAATTTTAAATTTAAAATTTCGTCGTTAGGTATTTAAAAAAAAAGAGAAATATTTTAAGCTGTAATCTATCTTCCTTCTTTCATTTTCTATAAGAAACTGGGCCGTTAAAGTCTGGAAAGTTATCGAGGGCAATTATTACAGCCCCTGCAATGCAATAATTCAGGCCTATTTTAAAGAGTAGCCACTTCATGGGCCTGAAAGGAGGGTTGTTTGTTAATCACGAACCTTTGCAATTTTGCTTTTTAAATGAAAGCAACTTCGGTTTCGATTCAGTTCAATAGTATTGTTGGTCGCACAATGGCTTTGTGCGTTCACTGCCGAAGTGTACCCACATTTATTTGTTACATTCTGTGCAAGCGTTCGGGGAGGAAAGTTCGGTTATTATTTCCAGGTTGTTGGTAATCGAAAATGCGCCTAACAAAACAAGTAATTAGGCGGCGCTCGAAATTTACCTGAACATTTGCCTGATTAAATACCAATGCCCGGCAGGGCAGGCGAAATTATCTGGAGAAATTCAATAACGCTGTCACTTGAGCGTTTGGGCAAAACTTCAAAGAAGCGGCTCAAACAGAAAATACGTCATGCAGTCGGGGCGGGTGTCACATCAAAGGGGTTTCGAGCATGCTTCCTTCTATTTCTTTTCTAACAATTATACCCGGATTTTTTCGGTGCCTTGTTTACATGAGTCACTTTGTGGGGTGGC
The DNA here is from genome assembly GCA_940337035.1 of Agriotes lineatus. Classification (NCBI taxonomy): domain Eukaryota; kingdom Metazoa; phylum Arthropoda; class Insecta; order Coleoptera; family Elateridae; genus Agriotes; species Agriotes lineatus. The sequence goes on along the minus strand of CALNHX010007844.1, from coordinate 18,475 downwards.
TTTGATGCTCAAAAATTCGGAAACAGATGCGGCCCAATTCAAAAAGCCGTCCGCGGTGTTTATCATAAACAAAGCAAATGAAATAATTACAGTGCAGTATCACTGCTCTTGAGCACTCCTGCTACTTCAAGGTTCAAATTAAGGAGCTCCTGCTAATTAAAACGGTTCGTCCCGCTTCTGACCTATGTTGTTTTATCTAAAGGACTCTACGCATGAAGGAGCAAGTTGTGCGGTAAGTGCGATGCTTGAGAGAGGTTATTTGCTCATCTGTGTACTCTGTGAAGTTCGTGATTACAATCGAAAGACCAACCCAGTTCGACTCAGCACTTTGCCACCAAGATACAAATTTCCAAAATGTAGAAGGCCTCATGTGCTATGTTACTGATTTTTTTTACTTTTGCCGTTGGTATTTACTATAAAACATGCACATATTATTAGTAATTCCTTTAGCTTGCAGATAATAATAATAATAAATCGTCTTTTATTAGCTCCATTGTATTACAAAAATTTATAACCTAGTGAAGATACACAAAAAAATAAACATAGCATAAAGGAGCTATCCCAAGGCGGAGTTCAGCATTTGACCTTTCGGTTAGCTGTTCTACCACTCAACCCTTGCCAATAAATAAATTAAATCTAATATTATTTAGCTATATATACATATAAACATATCAGGGCCCAATTATAATAAATAAAATAAACTTACATTACTAATACCAGTCTGGAAATATTTCAGTCCTTGTTTAATAAAAAAGTATAAAATTTGAATTTGAATTGATTCAAGGGTAAGCTTTTGAATGTGCTGTTAATACTGTTGTAAATTTTAGTTATTTGATAAGAGAAACACTGTTTAAAAAATTCCGTTCTATGTAACGGTGGAGTTAGCTTACCCTTGAATCTAACATTTAGATTGTGAACATCCGTGCGAAATGTAATCTTATTATATAAGTAAGGTGGTGGTCGAAAGATGAGAATTTTGTGATAAAGGCAAGCAGCATGTAGCAATCTCCTGTTATCCATATTTAACCATTTTAATTCCTGAAGTTTATAAGAAATATGTTGGTACTTGCGAATTACAAAAATAAGTCTCATACAGGAGTTTTGCATTTTTTGAATTTTTTGTGCATTGACTACGGTCCATATACAGGCTGTTTCCTAAAAAACGCCGCAACCCATAACTCCGTTGTTTTAAATTTGAGACCCAACAAACTATATATATTCTTAAATGGCAAGACAAGAGCTACCTTTTGACATCGCCCGTTCGTAAATATCTTTCAACTGTTTTGAGCAACGATGTTCAACTTTTTTATTTTAAATGGAACACTCTGTATATTTTTACTTATTTGGATTCAGGATGAAATTCTGCATGCAGTAGTATGCTTCATTTGTTTTTTGGACACTTAGAAATGTTTAAAATAATTTTTTAATATTGCATGTAGGCAGTCGTACAGTACCATAAAATTTTCAAGTGTGCTTTGGAAAACAATCAGAATGTTGAAATATTTTATTGGAAGCAAATTTAAACAAAACTACAAAACGTATCTGCAAGTATTGCTCAAACTGACCGCCACCTTGTTGAACACACAACTGACATCTTCTAGTTACTCCATTGGTCGCATTCAATATCAAATTGGGAGGTATTTCGTGACAAGCATTGATAATCCTCTGCCTCAGAATTTCTTCGTTTTCTGGACGTGTTAGATAAAATATTTCAACATTCTGATTGTTTTCCACGGCACACTTGAAAATTTTATGGTACTGTACGACTGCCTACATGCAATATTAAAAAATTATTTTAAACATTTCTAAGTGTCCACAAAAAAAAACAAATGAAGCATACTACTGCATGCAGAATTTCATCCTGAATCCAAATATGTAAAAATATACAGGGTGTTCCATTTAAAATAAAAAAGTTGAACATCGTTGCTCAAAACAGTTGAAAGATATTTACGAACGGGCGATGTCAAAAGGTAGCTCTTGTCTTGCCATTTAAGAATATATATAGTTTGTTGGGTCTCAAATTTAAAACAACGGAGTTATGGGTTGCGGCGTTTTTTAGGAAACAGCCTGTATAGTATCGCAGTAATTAAAGTGAGATAGCACCAAGGAGTTACATAAAATCTTTTTTGCGTTTACATTAAGAACCTGTCTGCTGGAGTAAATTGTTTTGAGTGAATTGTAAGCCTTTTGTGTACATTTGTTTACATGGAGATTAAATTTTAAATCCTCATCTATTACAAGCCCAAGGTTTTTAACTGATTTACTGAGATATATGTATGTCGCGTCTATTACAGATCGAGGTTAGTTATCCTTGAATGTACAGTGGTGTGCAAATAAATCTGGGACAATGGTTTTTTCATATCTAAATTTAGTTAAGATTTGAAGCATATTTCCATGGATTTCCTGCTATCAGAAAGAGTTACATTAAACTTTGACAAGTAAATGAAAATGTAGCTGTTTCTGGTAGCAGAAAATCCATGGAAATATTCTTCAATTTCCAACTCAACCTACATATGAAAAAACCATTGTCCCAGATTTATTTGCACACGACTGTACCTGTAGATATAAATAATAGTGAAGATACAATTTTGGGAAAAGGAAGAATAAAATCAGTAACTATGGGTAACAAATAATGACCGTATGATAATTATGTGAAAATCTAATAATATACCTAGAGCGAGTTAAAATCTAAAAGTAGTTATATAATTTGGTATAGAGTACGATCGACTGACTTAATATGCAAGCTTGATATTTCGTCTTCGATTTCATTAGGAAATATTCTTCTAGTAACATATTGTTATGTTTTATTTAATTGATTTGGTTGGTAATAATTTATTTTTTAAATAGAGGACGTTAATAATCTAATTTGGGTTTTATCTCATACGGGTCGGGTCTCTACATCCTAGCAAGTATTATTGATTTGTAATAAATTATAAGAAATACATTTGCTATCAAATCAATTATCATGGTAATATTATTAGTAATTTAAAAGTAAGCACTTTGTGTAATGATGATTTAACTAATGGGATAGCTGCCATACAGCAGAATATTATTTAACTAAAGGGAAAATTAATTCAGATATGGCGATGCATCTTCCAGGAAAGCATAGACTTGAAAGCCAGGCTAAAGACCCCAAAAGAAGTAGACGACGCAGTCATTCAACTAAACACAATGCTTAAAACAGCAGCGCAACAAGCCACTCCCCTTATCGTTCACAGGAAAACTATCAGCAACATATCCCTAGAGGTAAAACAACTAGTTGCTCAAAAACGGAGAGCTAGAGCTCAGTGGCAAAGAACTCACCATCCGTGAGACAAAACAAGTTTCAACAAGCTAACCAATCAGATAAAAGCAAAACTCATTAATATAAGGGAAGACTCATACAAAAGTTACGTGTTAAATTTAAATAGATATGATAATTCGATCTGGAGACCTATCAAATCCTCCTTAAAACCCCAACCTATACTCAACCTACCTCCAGCTCTTGGATGGGCCAAAATTGACAAAGAAAAAGCAGACCAGTTTGCATATCACCTATCTAACGTATTCCAACCACACAAAGGTATAACAGACGATCCACTGCCAGAAACCTTTCCATTACCCGTAACACCTTCCACGACCACACCGTCAGTAACTCCTATTACCATCAAATGTGAGATTCAGCAAGTAAACCTCAAGAAATCACCAGGAATGGACCAAATCACACCCAGAACGCTCCGTGAACTACCAAAAAAGGGAATCGTTCTATTAACTTATATATTTAACGCGATACTGAGACTTCAGTACTGGCCAAAAGAATTTAAAAAGGCCGAAATAATACTTATCCTCAAGCCGGGTAAAGATCCTGCTTATGCGACATCAAATCGTCCTATAAGCCTGCTATTGGTGATTTCCAAACTTCTTGAGAAAATAGTGCTACGAATCCTAGATCCAGAGTTTACAGGATCCCTGACTACCAGTTTGGTTTTCGCAGGTCCCACTCTACAATCCAACACTGCCATAGGATCACTCAAACAATAAATACTGCCCTAGAGGAAAAGGCCTACTGCACAGCCATTCTACTCGATGTTAGCCAGGCCTTTGATAAGGTCTGGCACATAGGACTCATACACAAAATTTAACAACTATTACCACCTCAATTCCATAAACTATTCGAATCCTATTTAACTAGTAGACAATTTAGAACGCGAGTACACGACGATGTCTCAGAACTATGCCCAATCCACTCAGGAGTACCCCAGGGAAGTGTCTTGGGAGCTTTTCTATATGTATTATATACTTCCGACCTAACAACCACACCTAACACAACTATCGGTACTTTCGCTGACGATACAATCATACTCGCGAGTCATATCGACGTAAACATCGCATCAGAATATGTCCAAAACCACCTCAACCAACTTAAAGACAGGCTTAAGATATGGAAAACTAAAGTAAATGAATCCAAATCAACTCATGTGACATTTACCTTTCGTAAACAGCAGTGCCCCCTAATCTACCTCAACAACATTGAGATACCTCAATCCACCACTATGAAGTACTTGGGTCTCCATCTAGACAATAAACTCACATGCGGGATCACATAAACAAGAAAAAGAAACATATAGAATTAACCTTTAAAAATCTCTATTGGCTACTTCAACGAGCATCACCTCTACCATTGGACAACAAATTGTTGATCTACAAAACCGTTATCATGCCCATTTGGACTTATGGAGTGGAATTATGGAACTGCGCCATGATACATAACGAACCAAATGGTACACGAGCTCCACTACTTTCTATGAAGGTCATTGGCTACCTCCAGCTTCGAGGGGCTCCAATTAATCTGACATGATGTCCAAAACAGCCACCGAAAAGCTAGCTAACACTCGATGCACAGATAAAACACTTACTTTCGCAGAGGTGCGACGAATCAATACCCTCCACCACAGCATACCCACAGGATATACAATCAATTTTAAAACTCACTGAATTGGGCAAAGCATATTTATTCACAATTTAACAATTATTTATTTATTATCTTTCCTCAATTGTTTGTCTACGATCTTTCATTAGTTTTACATTGTTTCTACGCCTATTTCGATTTTGTTCAAATCTAGGGCAACACTATTTTTCTTACCGTTTTTACAAATAATTATCAAAAGCAATGCTATTTTATATCATTTACAAAAATTAATCTAGCACATTTCTAGAATATTCTATAAAATGATATTTGATATGCTTGAAATATTATTAATTGCTGTTATAATCAGAACGGCATATATATAAGCAAACACTGTTTAAAAATGGCAAATAAGCAATATAACAATAACTTCTTGACTTATGTATTTGCAGAACCAATATAATCTCGCATTGTTGCATCCTTCAAGAGTATAAACATGGATCTGCAATTTCCAAGCAGTATACTAAAAGTCGTATACGAAAAACTGCTAACTGTATAAATAAAACATCTGAAATGGTTATTAGTTATAAGTTTCGACCTCAAGTTAGGTTACCGAATATACTATTGATTTTACACTAATAAATGGCATAAACACAAAAGTTAATAAATAGTGATTTCAGAATAAGGTAATATAAGGTAAAGCTCTAAGCGAAACTCCATAAAATTAGTGTGTTAACCTTCTAGGTGGGTCAGTAAACCGGAACCATCGACGTGTAGGTACCTTGTTTACAGTTCTGAGGGTAAGCAGATCAAACCAGATCAAGTAACCGAATGAATAACTTGCAAGGACAGCGCAGATGGAAGTAATCCTGCTTCCATGAACTTCTCTGGTGAACGGTAAGAGATACTTCACATTACGTTCTACCAATAGTTAACTAATGCCTTCCGATTATGACTACCTACCTTCGAAAGCGTAGCAGCGGAGGAAAAGGCGGTATACCAAGAATCCACCAGGTGAAAACTGAATTAATTAACTCAAAACGTACGTACCAGCAAAATTGGCTGTCTTTGGAATAATTAATTGTACACCATGTATATGTGCCAAATGTTTAATTAGAATTGATTCACAGTATTTTTAAAAGCATGTCAAACGAGAACAACATTTTGCTTTTACAGCCAAGGCAACACAGATAAAAATCGAAAAACCAGAACGTTTTCTTACGTGTTTGATTTCTTTGAAGTTACGGAAACACCATAGTTTACCGCCCAGTTACCCAAATTAGAACTTAGACCTTGATAATTTAGACGCTAAAAAACTTTAACAATAAAGGAGTTGCCTCTCTATCGCTTTGAGGATAAAGCAGTTGCTTATTCACCTGTGGCAAAGTAAAATAAACCAAATTTGTAGCCAATTGCTATGGAATGCTACACATTGTTTTCTTTAACCAGTTGGTTTAAGCCTCTACCAATTGTAGTATCTTTTTTGTAACCCTGCCGTCTAGCTCCAATTTGTAACTAATAAGGTATGTTAATGTTGTCATGCATTTAGCTTTTTCTAAATCTATTACCATGATAGACTGTTTTGCAGTTAAATATATGTAGCCAATTTTATCGTAAATAGGTATCACTATAATCATTAACTTCTATATTATTAATATACTGGCTGATTGATCCTAATAAAGACACTATTATTATTATTATCATCCAACTGTTTCATCCGCTTGACCAATTATCTGGTGATTCTGGAATTGTAGTCTATAATTTGGTAGGGCAAAGACGTGTGAAAAGTTGTTAGTAATATTACTTACCAACAAAGCATAACTTGTGCCATATGCTGCTTTCCTTTGGTTGTAAATGGCGTCTACTGGTATATACGGATAGTTACCCAAAATTGTTGTGGGATTTGACCATACAAAAGTAGTCGTCTTAAATGTTTTCTATAGTATTAAAATAGTTTGTTTGGGCACATATACAACACCAGTAGTATTTTATGATTCCATACAAATATTGTATGCGCCTGTAATATACATATAAGTTGCCGTTGTGAAATAAATCTTCGGCCGTATCTTCTTCAACGCTTTCCAGGCTCTGATTTGGTGACCACAACCAGGGGTAAATTCTGTATGCTATGTTTTGAAACCCTTTTTTGCGAACATAGCTGCAAGGGTGACCCGCTTAAATGCAACGTTAGAAATGTTATCTCAATAGAGTCATGAAATTTACTGTAATTTTACTTTTTAAAGCGCATTGCAGTATTTTGAAGTCAAGTGAGCATTTTTAGAGATTTGGAAGGTAAGTCTAAGAGGTGTTTGATGGTCCGTCACTGGCATCCAAAGCACCATCTTGGCGCCCCATATGATCCAAGGTACAATAACTTTTACTATTTTTAGTAAAGTTGCTCGGACAGAAAGGATTGATAATAAATAAGAATTATTTCTATACGTTCTTGAAGCGTATATTCTTGCTTGATGATTTAGAAATCTGTCTGATCACAACTATCAAAAAATTGCAGGTGATTATGAACGGTTTCTAAAGTTCTATCGCCGTCATTGGAAAACTTTATAGTTAGAAATGTCCGGAAGTGCAAAGTATGAGTTTGTAATGAATATCAACAATGCGTTGAGTTCCAATAACTTCCTTTTCGAAATGATATCTTAAATTACTTGTTCAAACATTTATGCTACAGGGAAATTACTACATCTATTCTGAGGAGTGTTTACCGAAAGAAGGTTTGACTTGGACTTTTCTAAGAATGACAACAATAACTAGGATACAATCGGAAGCTCGTTATAGAAAACGTGTTCCTGCAACAAGCTATATTTTTCTATGCATTTTTCCTGGTTCCACTATTTTATTTTGCGTAGCATTTCTCAGGTATCCCGCTAAGCTTTCTTTTGACAGCATTAAGAGTGGAAAATACAAAGAAGACTCGTCTATTGCGTTAACCATTCTTAAAATGGGATCAAACGGTATAGTTTGCACAAGGCAGGAAGATTCCCCTGGGATTTCTACAATGTAAACTACAGGCCTTCGCCGTCGGCTTGAAATAGGTCCAATTTAATTTCATGAGTTCAAACCCACTGATATACCATATTTCGCCCAGTTCGAGGGAATACAATTTTTAAATTCTGGGCTTGTATCGACAAAACGTGTCATGGAGAGGCTTAACTGCCATATTTAATATTTATTTGCCCTCTCTCTGTCACATGCTGTCACTTTCTAAGCTCTCGGTAAAAAAAAAGCTAATCAATATACAGACAAACTAAGAACAATTCTTTACATTTCTTAGTACCATATTGGCAGCTAGAAAAATGTTCTCAGTATGTTTAAATGTTACAGCTTCTATTCATGTAACAAGCAACTGATATTAACATTTATTTGAAAATGCTTTATATTCAGTTTCAACTATAAGGGTAAACATTGATGTTATTAATGTATAATATCTGAAATTTTTTACTTAGTAGGTGAGACGACACCTAATTTGTACTACTGATTATATTACAATACCAACGTTAATTAAACTATACTATATATCTTTGAAAGGATATAATAGCTATTTATGCAACAAGTGCTAAAAGTTGAGGTTTATGCACGAGACATGAAACGATGCCGAAGGCTAAGTTTCATAACATGTCTCGTGCATAAACCACTTTTAGCACGAGTTGCACACAATATTTTTTCTACGACCTTAAATTTACTGTTATTAATCCATAAATGTCGATTTAACAAAGGTTTGCATCTACGACAGTTATAATTTATGTCATAATAAACAGTAGGCCTTGATGCGCAGGTGAATGTTTGTGGAGCCAGAACTGTCAAAGTGAGTTATCAAAGGTAATTATTAATACTACAAATCTAACTGTATTCATTACATAACGCTTTAATTGTTTAAAAACACTTTACCTCTAATGCAAGAAGTAACTAGAATAACTTTACAACTTCACTTCCAGTTCGAAATTGTGGTTTATAACCTCACTTCACTTTATACCACACATGTGCTAAAAGTAAACAGATGATCTCTTTAAACACGCTAAATTATAAAACGTCATTTTTAGTGAAACAAGCTAGCGCTAAAAGGCCTACTTTTAGTAGTGGTCGTAGAAAAATACATTTCTACAATTCATCTCACAATTTGCTTAAAATATATACAGTACCTATTTATGTATTAAGAGAATAATCAATAGATTATAGCACGAAGGAATGTTTAAAGCGCGACGCTAAGCGAAGAGCTTTAATTTTCCCGAGAGCTATAATCGTGATTGGACAGGTGGTACATATAACGTTTCTCAAAATGGATTTAGTATTTAGGCTACAGACCACTGCACCATCGTTGTGCTGGCGCTGTAAATTTTTCTATGCATATTGTTGGTGTTGCTATACTATATTGTTGTACTGCTTTGCAACTTTCTAGGCCATTTTACGCACGCTGTCGAGGGTCAATAAGCAAGATTATGGTTCCAAAATAAAGAATTTTAAACGATGAGTAAGAGTAGAGTCCCGACTAGGTGAAAAACTAATTTAGATCCCATTTCACTGAACTATCTAAATTTATGTTGTACCTTTATTGTTTGTAAAGTAGCAAACGGGTTAACATTGATTGATATTTACTTGGTGGTTAGGGTGAAGTGCTTCTTATTGCTCTAATATAATAAACATAAGCGGTTTTAACGGTATTTTCTAACTTTTTAAACCAGATAGTAATTATTTAGTGTTTATGCTTCGCCTGAATTTGTACCGGGCGCTTTAAATCGGTCAAATCCCTTTATGCTTCCAATAAAACCTCGTATATCAATCGTTCAATAACTTTTTTATGAGTATTTACACCTATGATTATAAATTGAATCGAAGCTATTTACCTGATTTCAAAGTTAGTTGTGAATACGAGTCTGGTATTTTGAATGTAATAATAATTATTCACAGTTTTCTTATGTGCCTATTATACATTTTCACCTTTTGTAATGTCGTAACTCGACTACCCCGGATGGTTCTATGGGAGGTATCACGGTAAGGCGTAGAACCTAGCGCCCTAGCTTGCATTATTTATATAATTTTGCCCTCTTCATGTTCTTTAAAACCAGTGTATTGTATAACCTAGTGTACCTGTTGTATATTAGTTATGCTATGCTAGATATAATAGGCAGTACTGCACGAACCAGCAGAGCTCGTTATACACAGCAGCTATTTGTAACTTTTTGCATTGCGATTCAAATATTAAGAATTCTAAATTGTTGCGACCATATATTCAAATAAGTCATTCATTAAGTCTCAATTTGTAGTAAATAACTTATATCAAGCCTTTGAACTGAAACTTTGAACTTTCTACAATTTAGTGTACTATGTATTTGAAAAGTGTTAGTTTCAGCGTTGGCTATATGAAAAAACATCCGCAGCAACATAAATGTATGACGTATTGAAGATAAGTTTATTAGTAATAGTTTTAAAAACCTACTATCAAAATAGTGTTATATGGACTTCTGATCGCGAGCCAGGAGTTGACAATCACCCATGTATAACGTATTAGAAATATTTGTGTTTTACCTTTACAGAGGTGTACTCTTAATACAATTCTATTTTTACACACGTTACTGCTGCAGATTGAGCCGCTTGATTAATCCTCCACCGCTGAAAATTATCAATGCAAATGAGCCTGAGTGGTGTTACCTAAAAACCAATTTTCTAATACAATCAGCTTCAAAGCTGCACAACTTTCTCTGGAATAACTTTAGCTGGAATTGAGGGGTTCTGGCTAATACCTTGCGTTTAAGGGAAGGAAATTTACAATTAACCTGTGCAAAATTTCGACATCTAATTTAGGCCAAGTGCCTCAACATCAATCTAACTTAAAAAAGTGGCCACATTAAGTGAAGTTCTGGGCTAGGTGTAGGCAGAGCAAACTTTTCAGACGAAGGGTCAAAACAGAATGTGTGGGATCCACCTCGGGCTGTAGCAAAATATCAGGTACAGCGGACAGAAAAGAGCACGAGGTTCTGCAAAGCTCACCTGACCTACAAACAGTTTGTTCAATTAAATGCGTCCTGAATATACTTTAGCCTGTCCAGCCGGCTTGTTTGTTCAGAGGTCAAATTTTACCTTAAAGGATAAATGTAATGTTTCGGACGTGCGCTACTCCTTGTTAAGTATTCACTTGAATCTCCATTGCATGTTGTTAATTAAATGTCTGATTATACCGCTCGTTAAAAAGAAAACTTTCTGAAGGTTAACTAGTAAAGCAGGATTTTCTTACTCTCGAAAGAAAACATTTCCTTGTTTAGACTTACTGTTTTTCTTTGATGTTCTTTTGCAAGAAAAAATAGAAGTTGGTTTCAGGGTTCTCCAGGTTTACAATTACATATTTAGGTCAGACTAATTTATCTTAGTTATTAAAAAAATATTTTGCGTTCACTTTAATCTCTTAATCGTTTAACGTATTTTACAATAACTTTTAAAATAAACATATACGAAGAAGTAATTACATGAACCTAATTACTACATTTACAATTTTGGAACTAATCTATAAGAAATCTGTTCTTTTATAGGGTAAACTAATATCCTTAGGATCCAATCAGTCTTTTTCGGGTTTCGCAATTTTCGAATTGAATAACTAACGAAATGGTACTTGTTAGCTTATTAACTTATTAAACATATGGTCGTCAGTTGCCATAGAGCAACAATACAACATTCAATTAAAACTCGTGCTTCAAAAAATTAATTTTAATAATTGAACGCCACTACAAGTACCCTATATAGGTGATTCAATTGAATCAATTCCAAATGACGCGCACTATGGTAATAACAAATTCATTAGATGCAAACAAATTTGAAATTCCATTAAACAGTTTAGCAGCGAATTACTGTTACATAAATAACACCAAGTCCGTTCAAGAAGCGGGTTTCGTCGCACGACGAGGCCTCGCCAAACAGATGCAATTATAGGTATTGTACTGTTTATCGCATTCAAAAGCAAGCTTTTTGCACAATTTGAATAATGCCTATTTATCAGCAAAACCACTTCTTTACCATTCTAGGATAATAAATATTATTGCACAAATACGGGTAATACAGAAAAAAACTGAACTTGATGTATTTGTTTACTAGTTACAAAATTACAATGATTTTAAAATCTACATTAACTAACCCCGCAAAAAACCTGATTCGATAAGTTAGTTCAACTTCAGGTAAGAAAAGATGATTGTGTAAAATACCTCTGACCTGCAATACGCTAACGACATGCGTTGGAGCAGTCGAAATCTGACCATAACAATGCTTATCTCTAAAAAACGAGTTACAGTCTCTGAAGTAAAGTTCAAATCCAAAAACTGCAAAAAATAGTTACTTGAAATAGCTCTACTCTAAAGGTGTCCACTGAAAGTGTCTAAAAAGTTAAAAAATTACCAAAAGCTCTATAGGTATCCTTTAGGAGAAACAAATGGCCAAAGAGTATATGACAATGAAATACGCAAATTACATTGGCACACGTAAGGATTTTCTAAGAAATTCCAAGGCACGAGCTCTAAATACCACCAGCCAAATTAATAAGAATAATAATAATATTAATCACACTAGTGCAATGTAAGAAAAACACAAAATTAATCTAAAAACAAAAAAAGGTAATCCCAAGACGAAATTCGGGTAGTTAAGTATAGGTAAATATCATAATCCCTCTGATCTTCCACCTATAACCTTGATTTAAAAGATAATTGATAGCTTAACATAACCTTTTGCCTAATTCTACATGAGTTGAAAATAGTAAAAAGAATTGTAATATTTAACCAAACAATTTATATAAAAGCAACCTTGCCACAATATATATAATAATAAGAAGAAGAAAAGTGAAAATGGATATGAAATGCAACTACAAATAATTTTCACACTGTCTCTGAAACATATTATATCGTAAGTTGAGTTTTAATTGCACTGGACTATATATTTTATAGAGTTTTGATAAGCTATTGTACTTTTGATACACCTGAAAAGAAAATGATCGCTCGAAACAGGCAGGAGAATGCTGCTGAGGCGAAATTGGGACTCTAGTTCTAGTAGAAAGGTTAGGTACATCTGTTCTAAAAGTTATTTTATTAGAAAGGTAAGGTGCTTTTTTATAAAAAATTATTTGGTGAAAAAGGCAGACACTGTAAAATTCTATGATTTTGTCAACCACTCAGCATTAGCATACTTATGTGATATACTAGTGAGTCACCCGAACTACGCTTCGGTTCGCTAATTTAAGAGAGATTCATTATTATAAATTTAAAAAAAAGGATGCATCTGCCGGAAATCGAACCCGGGCCGCCTGCGTGGCAGGCGAGCACTCTACCCCAGGACCAACCTGGGTTGTTTGAATAATGCGCCGCTATAATGATACATGAGCATAGGTATTCACCCCAGTTAATGGCACACGGAGACAGCAGCTGTCACACCGTAGTCCACGGCGACAGGCGGTCTGCTCCGCTGCTTAGAGAATATAATTAAATTAAAACTTTTTCGTACTTTTTTTGAAAATAAAAACCAACCTACGATATAAGTCTAAAAATTAGCAAACTTTTATGCCATCATACAACTTAATCGGTCCAGTATCTTCGGAGGAGATAGCGAACAAACATAGAAAGAAAGAAAGAAAGAAAGAAAGAAAGGAAGAAAGCAACGATTTTATGTTATGGGATGATCATACTGTCTAATGTCATATACAAATCGCAAGCATGAATTTTGAACTTTTTTAATTCCTTGTGCAGTTGCCTGGTCTATTGCTAGCTGTACAATAATTAAATTAAGATAAGACAAATGCTTCAAAAATTGGTTTTTTAATTTAGATTTTTAAATAGAATCTATGGGGATATAACTACCTAAGGACTTGATAAGTTTGACAAAATTATCTGCCAATTTGGTCTTTGTATCTAATGCAATTGAAATCTACAATATTTATCTACATCTATCCTACATAAGAATTTAACTATAAATATGTAGATGCATGTTGTGTTTGTGCATAATGGGCTCCTTATGCTAGAACGTTTCAATAGGAAAAGCAACATAGCCGATCTCAATCTAAAGTTCAGATTGTTGGGTTTGTAATTGGATTGCTTCACATGTTTTCTCAACCTCGTTGCGTAAATAAAAAAGTTGTCAATGGTCATTTCTAAGATATGCTCTTAATGATTAATAAGTTACAAGCTTTCCTGAAATCTAAACAATGCCGCTACAATAAAATAAGAGATGCGTTTAATTAAGAAGACCTTCGAAGCTAGTTAATTAAATTGTGCTGCATTAATTAATATTATGCAGAGGAGGGCAATGGTGCGATGCAGCTGCCACAATTTCCGTACTGTCACTGTTTACCCATCGTTCTACCAACAAGCGCATAGAGTTACTTAAAATTAAGAATGGGCATAAATCTAAAATTACTGCAATTTCTCTTAGCACTAGAGGATTGAAAATAATTTAGACAGACGTACAGGAGAAGAAAATAACATCAACATGCTGGTTAAAAATTATAGACATGATAATTTGATGCTTTGAGGTCACTAATGAAAATAATAATTGCCTTAGCTAATTTTGTATACATTTCAAACGGGAAATATAAATATTTCAGGAGATTAATGCCGAAAATCGTCAGAAATCGAGTGAAGATGTGGTATAATTACTTGGTCAATTGTTGCGCCTATCTGATCGAATCAAGATTTAGCAGTATTTTAAAAGTAAACCCACCTTTTGGTTACATGTAATATCAGGTACGAAACCGATTCATCAGCCCATCTTCACCTGGTATGATATTTTTGGATTTATTTTATTTCCTTTTCGAGCAACCCCCGATATCCCCTACTCTATTACCGACCATAATCTCACCAGATGGATAAGGCTTATCCGACAGTACGTTTCACGCTACTTAATGTAATAATGTAGAAATTGGACTATGTGCAGCATGTGTGCATTAGAAAGGATTCAATCAAAATACACATTGATTGTGTATATTACTCAAAGATATAGAGAACAAAAAAGTATATACTGTAAACGTGCAAAGACAATTCAGTTGAGTTTTTGTTGGTATATTAGAAACCGCAACAGCTGCTCACGTCTGCTTCTATTGACAGCGTATTTTAACTTACCTCTACTTCTCCAAGGTAACTATGAGTTGTAAAAAATATGTATAAAAACTTTATACTTACACTTAAGAACAAATATAAAGAGAATTGTCACCAGATCTTTACTAAAGCTCAACATATATGCTTGGAAACTGTTTCTATTCTTCAACGAATTTTGATTTTAAATAAATTTTATTGAATACATAACTTTGAGAATAGCAAAATTTGTCATAGAAAATATTAAGTTCCATAATTCTTTAAATTGTCGTCCGATATATAAATTAATACTACTCTGAAAACCTTGTTATCGTCTCTGAAATATAAAGGCACACTTTAAATAAAATAAAACTGTAATCAATTTCTTCTCTATAAAATTGTACTTTTAAATCATAAATCTGTTTTTATGTAGTGATAAACCCGAGTTTTTCATAAGCAATAAATTAGGTGCGTATGTAGCGACGGGGGTGTTAATCTTAAATTAGGCTTTAAAAATCAGTTATAATAGAAAAGGGGAAGGCAGCAAAGCCTTTTAATTAAACACGCAGGAAAAAGCGTTGAGGGATTTTATTTTAGAGAGACCCTAAAATTATTCACGTGTTTCTTCATATTTTATTGTAAGAGATAGAAAAAAATTGCTTCTAATGCAAATTGTTAAAAAGGTTTTTCTATAATTGTAAAGAATAGTCTTTAATTGTATTTTCTTTACGTACAAGCAGGGCGTTACAGAAGGTATGTTCATTGGGATGATTAGTGATGCTGCAAGAAGCAAAGAATGTTTTAATAAAGCCATGTCCGATTTTTAACTGCTTTCCAGTTTTGTTATGCTGTAGCGAAATCTCTTCTTTGGAATATAGTTATTCTATGGGGAGTCGCTAAATTTTTGAAATTTATTTTACTATTTTGGATAAGTGCATAGGTGCACAGGTTCATGGGCTAGTGCTTCAACTGCCACTATTAGCTACAGAGTATGATATTTTGTTTCTTAATAAATTTTTTGCACTCGAATTTTTAAAGTTGACACTTTACAAATCAATAATAATCAATGGCAAAGCTTGAAAAATTTTAACGAAAGCTGCCGTATCGGAGGCATAATGACTATCGAATTCACTAAGAATATCAATTCAAGGCATAATAAAATTTCATGGTAAACAACTTCATGACAAGCTTGATATTACATTGTGTCGAAAAATAGTTTTTAATCTGTCAACATTTCAATTGAAAAATTAATGTATTTTTCACACTAGACGTTGTTTGTGAAAAACACAAGTGTTGGATACAAAATTTTCTGTAATTTTGAGTCATATTAATTTTTATAGTAACTAATTCACTTAAATCTACAAAATTGTTCTAAATTGTCATATTAGCACTAGTGTCAATACGAAATCTCATATTGCAACTAGTACGAATATACCTATCATTTTGATGTTGAAAACGGCAACAAAATGCTATTATATTAGGTCAAAATTACAGACAATATTATACATAACTTGCGTAAAATCGAGATTTATTATCACCCGTTCATAATACTTGAGTTTACGTACTTGGCACGTAAACAATTATTTACACACTAAATACAAGAATAACTATTATACAATTATAGTACCGGGTGGCCATAAATATCTGATATCACATTACCTTTGGAATCAACACCGCTTTATTAAAGTGATGAATCCAACAACACTAAATGTCATTAATGTCATCACAACTAAAATTCCTATCTGTCAAAAATTATTACAGATTGCAATAAGTATTGAAGTTAGAACAGGAGATTTTTATAATCGAGTCGTAGGCTAAACTGCAGAATCTGGGACACATTCCCCTCTTATTTGCATTTTATTACATTTCATACCAATACTTATTATAATTTAAATATGTATAATGCTAACCAACATTTATAAGTAGCTAATTCCATGGCTACCGGGATCTCAGATATTTATGGCCACACGGTACCAGAGAGATACTCGACTTTTCCTGTGTATGTTGATGCAACAGTTTCGAAGTCATACAGGGACAATGCGACCATTGAAGAGAAATCAGGGTAGAAAATAATATACTCTACTGAAATTATATGTCATTCGCTAAATTACATCAATTTACCCTTTACGTATTTGTCACTCGCAGTAATCAAATATCCATTGGCTTTTGTTATGTATCTAGTACGTATGCCGCCCGAAATCGAAAATAGTTCTACTTTCGATCTTATCACGTATTTCGCTTTGATTTATTCACGAAAATTTAGGAATTCTTGAACTTTTGCCTTATCAAAACGGAGATAGAGAACCAAGAAATTTCTTTTTTATATTTGGTCCTTTGGCTACCTTTCTAAGGTACAAAATTACATTAAAATGGTTTGTGCATTTAAAACACAACGAACGTTAAAACACAACCCTTTATAATGCGGGTGGACCATATCTGGAGTTTCGCCTATAGCTTCCACTATCAACTTTTAGACCAGTTTCCAGGCACTAGAATTTGGAAATACCTTAATTGCAGGAAATCTGCACACAATTTTATTCGCTTTATTTCAAGTCTGCAGTCGACATACTCAGGGGTCTTCCTTCTACGAGGTCTGCGTTCGAAGCCATCTTGGACAGAAAACGCCAAAATGAGATTTTTGGTTAATTCTACGGCACCGCAAATTCTTATCACTGTTATTCGCCATAAAACTCTGGATAAAAAAGATTTTCGGTATTTTTCAATGAAATCAAACGTTTTACTCTGTTGTGACATATATTTGTTCTTCCAGATTACCCCTCTTAACCTTCCGGATATTTTAGAAGCTTTGATGGATATTACACAACCCCCTTTGTAGGAGTTTTTATGTATAATAAAAACTAGTGATATCTACCCTGTTTGCTTAATTCACAGAAGTAATATCAATAATAATATATATAATTCTCACTTACCTTGTTGCTTTCAACTGAATCATATATTGACATATCTGATACTTTCATAATTGACTTTGAAATTGTGTCATGTTTAAATATACCTCGGCTAGCCAACTTATTTAGCAATTGAGACTCCCTTTACTTTCCAGCTGAATGAGTTAATGTCAAATATAAACTGTATTAATGAATTGTACTTTGAATGACCAAATAAATATCAATTTGATTATTTAAATCACACTCTTAGTACTTGAGTTTGAATCTAATTAACTGTTATAGTGTATTAAACGTTTGAATTGACATTACAAATTAATAGTCAGATTAAAGTTGTCAAAATTATTTAATTAAATGAAAGTTCCGGTAAATGAGGTTAAATACTTTTTTTAAAAATAACTAGACCAAAATGATAAATTTCTAATTATAAAAATCGAAACCGTCGAGTACTCAAATCACAATATTAATTTAGAAAACTTAATATTCTAAGATTCTCTAAATCTAAATACAAGTTTTAAATTCTAAATTTGCCGTATCCAAACTGTTACTATAATACACTAACCTTCAACAGCCGAACTCGTACTTGCGATGTGGTTCTAATATCAGTTTCACACTGATCGAAGTCGTCAAACATCCAC
>CALNHX010007843.1:0-68423 GCA_940337035.1 Agriotes lineatus | reverse complement strand
GTCCTCTATTTCAGTTTGTTGTTAGTTGCTTTATACGCTCTATTTCACACTAGGTCTACTATTTTTGCTGGTTTACAAAAGTGATTCCATTAACCATTACTAATTGGACTAATTTGTTCATTTTCATACGAATGCCATGCTATAGAGTTTACATACAGTGTTTTTGTCAGAATACGGTACGCCAATGGTTCGATCGGCGCATCTGACGTCACCGTTTCGTGAAGCCGCTAGTAATGAACAGTCGCTGCTTGCGCGTCACTGCGGTCGTGTTTTGTTACATGTTGTATTGTATTGATGTGTCAATCTGTTTTTGATTATTGTGTAACTGCAATAAAGTGTTCGCTTGTCCATCGGGGCGTTCTTTATTCACTGCTAATACTGCTAATAGGTTACGGGCCTAGGATCACATATGCCCAAGGTTGGACGTTTTTAACCTAAAAAGTAAGTAAAAACCGCGAACTCAAAACAGTGCCGAGCCGTGATTCATATTGACTTGTGTGCCGGAAGAAATCGTTTTGTCCAAATATGAGTGGTGTAAACGTTACTCGTATTGAAACTTTGAACAATAGCTATTTACGTTATTAGACCGGTAGCAACATTTTTATGGCCGCGCCAATACTTTACAGTTGAGCCCGTAGGGCGAGACCTGTATGTTTGGCAAGGCCATAAAAATGCTACCGGTCGTGTATCGTATAAGATTTTTAGGATACGAGTCCGGTAGATAAAATTTACCGGCCGGTAGTTCTACTACTGGTCTAGGCGGTAAATTTATCTACCGGACTCGTTTGTAACTATGTAAACGCTAGTTACCAATGCAGTATCCTAAAAAGACAATACGACACATGGAAAATTCAAATGGAGGCATTGCTGGTCAAAACCGATGCGTGGGGCTACGTCAACGGCGACATTGCAAGTAGGGATGGTTGTCAATTCCGGACCTACTCTTTTGAACCTAGTTCGTTTGCCGAGTAGGTGCACCTGGTTCGGCGTTCCTTAAAGGGTAGGTCGCCTGATCCGGCGTTCCTTCAATGAATCAAACCTCTATGCAACTAAGCCGAACCGCGCCAGCGAGCGGAGCGGCGGACCTGTAAACGGAATGCCGGACTCTCGCACCTAGGAGTGATCCGTCGTTTCTTCAAGGAATCGACCGTTTTGCACCTAAGCCAAACCGCCCCAGCGCTGAGGAGCGCGGAGCGGCGGAACTGTGGAACGGAATGCCGGACTCTTGTTCCTACGAAGCGGATCGGATCGCTCCTCTTTCTTGGACTGCAAAGACGTCGATTTGTAATCGGAATGGAAATGGATCGACGCGGTTTGCGCTTCACAATCGTTCGTACTGACTAGGAACTGCATAATCTACGCAAGGAATTTCAGATTCGGATTCGGAATTGCAGGATCGTAATGGCAATGCCTCGTGTGTTGTGTCAAAATCATAGACCATGTAGGCTACTGTAAGGTATAAATAGAAAAAACGAAAACATTTCATAATTTTAAATTGTAATAAACATATTTAATTGTAATAGTTTATTGATGCCCTGCTAATGCAATTACAATTGAAATAGACGACCCAGCAAAAACTTCCGACCGGAGCCGTCGGATTCAAATCAAAGTCACGTCCCCTACATTAACATATGAGTCATAACATGCGACTGTAGGTGCAGGCCCATCAGAGATCCGACTCCGACCGCTCCAGCGTCTGGCGAGACCTGCTATATCCCGATGACCACAAGCGGAACTGAACCTAGTTTCTTGCACCTAGTTCGGAGTCGGAGTCGGATCAGGTGCACTTGATCCTTTAGCGGAACAGGTTTTACCATCCCTAATTGCAAGACCAACTTCGGCGGGGAGCGATGGTGCAAGCGGCCGGTCAGCCGACGCTGCAGCGGCCTGGAATATATGCGACAAGAAAGCAAAATCCGACATCATTTTGTCGATCTCTCCATCAGAACTGAAGCAAATAAAAGGTTGTGCAACGTCTCGCGATGTGTGGTTGAAATTAGAAACCATTTACCAGTCCAAAGGTCCAGCCCGGAAGGCGACGTTATTAAAACAGCTGACCCTGCAGCGATTGCAAGAAGGCAGTGACGTGCGTGAGTATCTAAACAGCTTCTTTGACGCGGTAGATAAACTGGCCGATATGGAAATCGAAATTAATTCGGACTTACTAGCAATCATGTTGCTGTATAGTTTGCCGTCGAGCTTTGAAAACTTTCGCTGTGCTGTCGAATCTAGGGACGAACTGCCGAAACCGGAAGTGCTTCGCGTAAAAATCGTAGAAGAAAGCGACGCGCGGGAAAACAAAGCGTGCAACGCGGCCGCGGGGCAGGGAGCGATGTTCGCGAAGAAAAAATCCCACCAGTGGCGGAGTCAATCTAATAATTCTCCGGAAACAAATGTTGAAACGAAGAAAAACTCTTCTGAAACTTTCAAATTCCGGTGTCACAAATGTAGAAAAATCGGCCACAAGGCATCGGAATGTAAAAGTAAAGTGAAAAACGCGCAATCATCTGCGAAATGCGATACAGACTCTGAACGAGTATGCCTACGCGTTGGAGCATCACGAACCGATTCAAAGAACAAAGAACGCAAATGGTGTCTCGACAGTGGCGCGACGTCCCACTTGTGCAATGATCTCGAAGATTTCGTGGAAATCAGTGACTCTGTACGCGATAATCTGACTCTTGCGAATAGTGCGTCGACGGAAATTGTTGCCAAAGGCAGTGCATCGTTCGTAGCCGATGCTTTTGGAGAAATAAAATACGTTAAGCTGAGCAACGCGTTACACGTACCCGATCTGCGTACGAATCTGTTATCGGTTGGAAAAATTACCTCGAATGGTTTTGATGTTCTATTCAAAGAAGAATGTGCTCTTGTACTGAATAAAATGGGCGAAGTTAAACTTGTTGCTGAACGCGTAGGGGATTTGTATTACATACGAGAGAGTTCGAACGTGAACAATCTAAAAGATTCAGCGTTTACGTGTCAAACCGGTTCGGGAAATCTAATGTCATGGCATCGACGCTTAGGGCATTTAAACGAATTTACATAATCATTAAAGCGTAAACGAAATATTGACGTAGCTCAAATAACTAGATTAAAATATATTAATATGCATAATCGAATCACAGAATGACTAACCAAATGGCTACCTAAATGCAAAACTAACAAGTCAATAGCACAATGGATATGATACATTTATTACAGCTTAAATTTGGAATTACTAGGTGAATTCGACCAAATACCCACTATGCAATAGCAGTCTTAAAGTTTACCAAAAATAGCAATATCGCACTCGCAGAACTCAAGATCTTGTTTTCAATTATAGCGCTTTGTAAACCGATATGTGACTATGGTTAATTCCCAAACGGTGTCAAAATGTCGCACACTAATGTTACGCAAAATTGCTTGTAAATTACCTGAGGTTGCATTCAACCTAAATCTACACAAGCGTGACGTGAAGACCGAGAATGGATTAAATTCGTCATGCGAATGCCGTACAACTTTCGCTAATATAAACACTTGGACGGGGCATGAGGCGCAACCATTCTAATAATTTTAACCTAAAACCTAATGAAAATAAACTTCCGCAACAAAATCATTAACAACAAACATTTAAACGGCCTCAAAAAGGTGAGTAATACGCTTAACATACAAACTACGAGCATTCTAACATTTGCTGGATACGAAGTAGCACAGTCACAAAAACATATTAAAACGAATCCCCAAATTTCAAGTGGGCCAAAACCGCGAGGTTTAATTACATGGGATTTCCTGTGCTCTCAAACACGAGAACGATGGACTCAGATGTAGCAATAATATCTCACCTTCTGCGGTGGTTATAGCTAGCAACTAACGTAGCTTTTGGTCCCAAATGTTCTCGTAGTAGCACAAGAAAGGCGCTACTTCTACTGCGTCGAAATGATAGCTTCCTTCTAGCAGTGGCGGCAGCCTTTGGCGATGGTGCACCAGTATATAGCTGCTTTCGGAAGCTGGGTTCACACTCAATGTTTCCTGTGTGACGGTGGCGAATAATGCAAGCCACAACACACTGCCTAGAGCACTTTTAGTGCTGTTACTAGCACGCTTAGCACCTCTGTTAATTTCTACGCACGAGTCGCTTGTCTGCTTACGACACGCACCTTTTACGGGTTTGGGTGCCAATGAATCTCCCGCGAGCCCTCACGAAATTGTTGCAATTCTACTTATCACTCCGCTATCTCCCGAATTATGCTGCTGTATACGCAAATTTACTCACGCTTGGACTCGTGATCTCATGTACAGATACTTATAATAATGGGCCGCTTCTGCATTGTTGTTGTTTATACTACGTACTTACTTGGTTCAGAAATAATGAAACATACGGATAAGCTTTATTGATAACAGTATATAATAGGATTGAGGTATAAAGTATATGATGGGCCCGTTTCACTAGTTATGATTGCCTGTATCTTCAAAGTATTTCTAAGGATAAACTACTTCCCAGCACAATTTAACGTCTCGCGAATAATACCAATCCATAAATCAGGAAAACCAGATACCGAAGTTTCATTGTACAGGCTAATAAGCCTACTACCAATTTTGTCCAAATTGTTCGAAAATATGTTGCTGAAACAATTAATGTCAACAGTAAACGAAGAAGAACTGTTCCCTGTTTTTCAATTTGGTTTCAGAAGACACCAATCCACAGTTGAGCAGATTTACAGATTAGTCGACGTTATAACACCACATTCGTAGAGAAGAGCTACTGTTCAGTAACCTTTCTTGATGTCAGCCAGGCTTTTGATAAAGTTTGGCACAAAAGCCTACTATACAAATTAAAAATAGTGTACCTTTTATGTGATCTTAAAATCATACTTAGAGGAATGGTTATTTCAAGTAAAATTCAACCAGGGGGTTACATCCTTGTACACCATTAAAGCAAGAGTTCCTCAAGGCAGTGTCTTGGGTCCAATTCTATATTTACTATGCACTGCTGACCTGCCCACAAATGACAATACAACCACGGCAACTTTTTCTGTGACAGCAAAACACCATGAGATACAGCGGTGGTCAGACAAATTGGGTATAAAGCTCAACCAAAGCAAGTCAGTACACATCACATATACCAAATGCCATGAAAATTCTCCTCAAGTCCATGTTAAATGTCAACCGCTGCCACAAGATGACAATAGATAAAGAAGTCCAGAGATTTATGAAGAGTGGGATACTGTGGAGGATCAAAAGGATTAAACCCTTCGAATAAGTGTAAGTGACAGTGAAAAGCAGACCTAGCACAATGTTATACAAAAAGATGTGTCTATTTCATTATCTTAGAAAGGGAAGAATTCCAAAGGGCAGCTATTTTTCTTTAACATCTTAAGTTGACACAATTGCGCATTGGCTTTAAGACTAAAGGATAATTGAGAAAACACTAATAGGTGTTTTCAATTTTAAAAAATTCAATACTTTAGCATTTTAGTTCTCGGTACCACATATATCACTTTCTATTATCTTTATGTTTCTATTGCAGCTTTTTCTACACATTAGTTATTGTTAGCACAACCCGAAAATACATGAGATAAGAAGGTTGCTTAAAAAATCCTAAGAGTTATTGCAAATTCGATTTATTTTTTAAGTGTACAAAATTTTCAAATTAACCCTTATTGTTTACATTTCTATTCTACTTTGTATCAGAAGTTTGCTATGCAGCTGTTAATGTGGTTATGAATTTCCGGTTCCGATACTTTGACGTACACTCCGGGGCGATTGGGGGCAGCGCATCCACGGCCCCACGATACCACGCCGACCAACTTTCCTGCAACGGCCAAAGGACCTCCAGAATCGCCTTGACACGAGTCTTTACCACCTTGGTCGTATCCAAAGCAAACCATTCGTGACGTTATATCGTCTAGTGGGTAATTAGCTGCACAACTAACATCATTAAGCTTAGGCACTTCAACTGCCTGCAGTATTGTGGGCGATGCTCCTCCAGAGGCCAGTCGACCCCAACCAGTAACAGTCGCGAGAGTTCCAGACTTTATCTCGGAGTTTATGGGCTGCAAAGCAATCAGTTGAGTTCCAGCACCAAGACGAAAGGATCGATCCAAAAGCAAAACGGAAACGTCGTAATCAGGGGAGTTGTACTTGGGATGGTCACATATGCTCACAACTCGAGCTACTTGTCCACCGGCTTCACGCACGGTGCTTCCAGTGCGAATAGACAGATAGCTGATGTACTCGCTGTTAAGAAATACAAAGATAAGAAGGGTAAAGTACAAACTCACAAGGAAACTTACTGTAGACCTTCAGTGCAATGAGCTGCTGTTACAGCAACGTTGGGTTTGATCAGGGAAGCTCCGCAGTTGTGTCTGCCATTAATTTCAAAAGAAAGTTGGTATGGGAATTCTTCTATCGTTGCATCTCTTCCTCCAACTATTTTTCCTTCTAAGTTGGATACATCCTTTAGCACACGGCCTGCTGATATTTTAAAGTTGTTAATTTAACT
This sequence comes from Agriotes lineatus, assembly GCA_940337035.1. Classification (NCBI taxonomy): domain Eukaryota; kingdom Metazoa; phylum Arthropoda; class Insecta; order Coleoptera; family Elateridae; genus Agriotes; species Agriotes lineatus. Next base: position 61,939 of record CALNHX010007843.1, on the reverse strand, counting down.
AGCTACAAAAATAAAAATTAATTTAATACACTTACCACAAGTGAGAGCAATTAGAGCTGAAATGAGCGCTACACGAAACATGATGATTAACTGATGAAGTTACTGTTACTACAGGCCCTTTTATATGAAGCAAGCACTTGTTGCATGAATAGCATTTCACTTATCTAGTATTCGAGTACCAGAGACTCCATGGATTTTAGAAAATAATCTTTAACCTACAAAGAGCAACCTTAGTGGCGGTAATCTTGCAACTGAAAAAACTGGCTTGATAGCTATCTGCTTCAACGATTAGCAAATGCACCCTTCCGTAAGGCACTTGAAGAAATTTGATAAGATCTTGTCGACAAATCGTTATAAGATGTGCAATCTACAGGCTTCGTGCAATTTTAGCAGTCAAGAATCGGTTTTTTGCAACCTACCTATATATTTTGCAAAATTATTTTTAAAAATATTTTTATTTCATTTCCTAACCATCATTCTGCAGAAGCATTTATCTGTATCTCTTTTATTTCTAGAAACCTTGCCGGTAAGGGATCATACTTGCTACTCTTGTCGAGGTGATTGACCACTGAGCCACCGGTCATTAGGCTCATGCTTCTAGACAAAGTTTTTTATTTATTATGTTGCAATTTTTATCCCTAAGTGCTTGTAAATCACTCGTCCTGGCGTACCATGGTTCATTTACAATGTTCCTTGGTACTTTGTCAGAAACAGATTTTGTCGCCACAACCCCAAGATTGATAATCATAATTCATACTGGTCTCAATACCTAGTTGTACAAAAAGGCATCAAGTTATGTCAAACTTAATTTTGATCAAGGTATGCTGCGAATGAGTTTTTCTTTTTTGTAACACACGATATATCCGTATCGGTCTCAATACCTAGTTATAAGAAAGTAACTTGTTGTGTATTGAGGGTTGGGATTTTCTTATCAGCAGTGACTACATATTTCTATATTTTATGTTTGCTTCTTTTCTTTTGTATTTTATGTGCTTTCTCCAAAGTAATGTGGCATCCAAGTTCTCTCCAGAATACTTCGCTGTATTTGAATGTGATATAATGCAGTTGTTGAGACTCACTGGCACGTAATTATTTTTCTTATCCATCAAGTTAATGCACGCTGATTTGCTTTCGTTCAGCTTTATTATCCATTGTTTTGTTCATCAATCGACTTTCTATAGTTCTATTACTGTACCTTCAGCACTTTTGCCTACAACTACGATTGCAGTATAGTCTCCGAAAGTAGCTATTGTGGCCTCGTCGGTTGTTGAGATGTCACTGGTGTATAAGTGGTACAACATTGGACAACAGTGCACTATGCTGCGATACTCCTGTCTTAATTTCATACCAGTAGAAATACACGTATTGTCGCTCAATCCTAAGCACTCTACTAAAAATGTGAGGCCTCAAAAGTACAGCACATTGTTTACGAACCTTTTTTTCAAATTAATGTGGTCTTTAGTGCAATAATTTATTGCCTGCGCAATATATAGAAAGATTTATAAGCACACTTGTTTCCCTTAAGACACGATCGAATTGATTATCCTGTGCACCTAGACTATAGCGAAAAGTTGATTTTTTAATCCAAAGTGGTGAGCAGGAATCAGCTGTTTTCTTTGTTTTATCGGCCTTAGCCTTTTGAGAAATATTTTTCAAGCAGACGTGATATTATTGGTAAGAGCACTATAGGACGATGTAATGTTGTTTCTGATCGGTACACATTTTAGTTGAAATGCTGCATTTTTTAAATTAACTTTTTGATGTGTGAAAAACTAGATACCGAAGTTTCATTCTACAGGCTAATAAGCCTACTACCAATTTTGTCCAAATTGTTCGAAAATATGTTGCTGAAACAATTAATGTCAACAGTAAACGAAGAAGAACTGTTCCCTGTTTTTCAATTTGGTTTCAGAAGACACCACTCCACAGTTGAGGAGATTCACAGATTAGTCGAAGTTATAAACACCACATTTGAAGAGAAGAGCTACTGTTCAGCCGCCTTTCTTGATGTCAGCCAGGCTTTTGATAAAGTCTGGCACAAAGGCCTACTATACAAATTAAAACTAGTGTTACCCCATACCTTATATATGATCTTAAAATCATACTTAGAGGAAAGGTTATTTCAAGTAAAATTCAACCAGGAGACCTGCTCACAAATGAGTATACAACCACGGCAACTTTTTCTGTGACAGCAAAACACCATGAGATACAGCGGTGGTCAGACAAATTGCGTATAAAGCTCAACCAAAGCAAGTCAGTACACATCACATATACTAAATGCCATGAAAATTCTCCTCAAGTCTATATTAAATGTCAACCTCTGCCACAAGATGACAATATCAAATACTTAGGTATGCACTTAAACAAAGACCTCACACGGTACACGCATATTCTAAAAAAAACGCTATCAACTGGGCACTAAGCTCCGCTATTGGTTAATAGGAAGGAGATCAAAATTATCCCTGCACAATAAATTGTTAACCTACAAAATGGCCTTAAAACCGATATGGACTTTTGGGATTGTGGGAAAACCGCATCCACCTCGAATATAGAAATCCTAGCAGGATTTCACTCCAAGGCTCTGCGAATCGTAGTCAACGCTTTTCGCCCCATATTTCATAACAAATAAAGATATCTGTGAAGACCTCAATGTGTTCTCAGTTAAAGAAGAGCTAATGAAGTTTAGTGCCAAATATGTAAAACGATTAGATTGGCATCCCAACTCATTAGCCAGAAATTTATTAGGCAATAGCGAATACCAGTACAGACTCAAAAGAAAGACGCCATTCGACTTACAATATAGATTTTGAAATAAATAAAAAATACTTTATACATGACCACTGTTTACTAAGCTATAGAGTCAGTGTCAATATTTCGTACAGCGTATTTGCTTAATGTTGTATGTTAAATGATATATTGCAAATAAATATTTTATATATAAAAATAGTATATACAAAAATCGTTTATTAATAAACGACTCCCTAGTCATTAATGTAAACAACATGTGATCAATGAAAATTATAATGTAAACGAGGTGCTATTAGGCTTGTTTGCTGACTTAACAGTCACTGAGCCAGAACTGTTTTGACCTACACGTATTGGATTTATTAGCCACATACTATGTTTGTGTTTTTGTATAACTATGAAGTAGTATTTTATATCGAGTGCCACATTGCGTCAAAGGATTTTTATCAACTTTTGAGACCGATAAATATCTCACTTCTTGTTTAATATAGGATAAGGTTTTGCAAGTTGTACTGCTTAAGTACTATGCACATTATACGATAATTTAAAATAATTTTTGGGGTATTACGCCACTTATAGGAAAAATACAAAGATTGCAATCTAAGCAATTTCAATATTACTTGAAATCTAATCGAAGAAAGTAATATTTTGTCGTATCATCCAGTAAAAGTGATAATTAATCGAACCATGAATTTAAGCACAATGGAAATCATTTAATTTAAAAAATAATAGAGTATTGCTTCTGTAACACTGTTACTAATTGTTCGATGAAACTTCAAAAGGAGTGTTTGAGAAGGCTTTAAACATATACATTTATCATACAATTCTCTGCAATTGTACAGCAGCTGAGCAGCGCCTGATTAAATCTATTTGTTCCACTAAACGGGAGCACATTGTATGGCTTCCATAGCTGCGGTTGAGCAGGTGTTCATCGCTCCTGTTATACTAAGACAGGCGAAACGTTGTACCTTCTCTAGCTGTATCGGTGTAGATGCGTAAGTGATCTTGGGTCTTACTATAGCCAGTAAATCATTTGCGGGTTTAGGTCCCAATTTCTACCAATAAACCTACGGCATGATTCGGTTGTTAGTACTGCTTTTTGCTGCAGTTTCGCAATGTATAAGTTCAACGTTAACTTTCACACTCTAGTGTAACGTCTAGAGGTAGTTTACCTCATTACTGAAGTTAATGATCACCTCGTCTAGTGTGGGCGCTTTTAGTTCTAGCTTCCTTCGTCTAGTAAATGGAACAATGACCGTTTTATTTGGATTTATGTTTAAGCTTTTTTCTCGACACCAGTTCTGGATTGTGTTCAGCAGAGCTGTCTGCATACGTTGACACAATTATGTCAAATTTTCTACGTACCGCTACTACTAGCTATGTCGAAGCCGTGTTGTGTTAGAACTCTGAGATCATCAACCACTACTGATTACAAAAGAGGTGAACGAAATCCTCCTTGAACACACCCACTAGTTGCCATTATAATGGCTATTCCTACCCACAACTTTACTGTAATTTTCATACTTTCAAATATAGTTTGGCTCCATTTTACAATCGAATCGTCGATATCTTTTGTCATGGCAAGTCTATTGTGATAAATCTCTGAGTTTATTTTTGCAGTTACTGTTGTGTCACTGTTTTCTTTCTATTGCGCCTAGATTAATTTTCTGTAATATTAAGTTAGCTTTTCTTACTGGACGCCCTCAATTTTTTTTGTGATTACAATATTTCATTCGTCTTTCAGACGAGAAAAGTAATAACAGAAATGTTTAGGTTGAATTCTGCCACCATTTTAATTTCACCTAGATTCACTAGTCTAATATATCTGGTGTTAAGTATAAACACTACATACTAGTGATGAATACCTGCACTTACAGATTCATCGTATTTTAGTGCATGACAACGGAAAACGAAATAGTGATAGCTATCTATGATCCACAACACTTGAGAATACGATTTATAACAGTTCTCTGATAACTGATAAACTTCCTGTCAAAACCACAATTCATAAGAACATTTTGATAGCATCTAGACTCTATTGGTATATAAGGAACAATGTTCCAGCGTGTTCATCAGTCAATCACCATGTTTCGTTTTGTACTTCTCTCGGCTTTGTTTGCCATCTCTCAAGGTAAGATAATTTAGATAAGCATTGTACATGTCAGTGACGCCATATGACAAAATTTACTGATGAAACCAGTTATACATTTACCCAATTTCGCTTTAGTAACTACGAAGTCGCAGTGATAAATTATTCTCAAACAGAGAAGTCGGCAATTATACAAAATATTAAAACTTCTTGTCGATACTACATTCACCAATTTTTACAGGATATGTGCTTCATTTTCCAAGATATTTATTTGACCTGGAAGGAAAAATAGTGGGGGGAGGGATGCTACCATAGAAGAATTTCCTTATCAACTATCTTTCGAATTTAATGGTAGACATAACTGTGGAGCTTCTCTTATCAAACCGAACGTTGCTGTTACAGCTGCTCATTGTACGGAAAATCTACAGTAAGTTACCTTATTTTAACATAATGTTAGCAATGTGTAATCCATTGTGTTGTTGTAGTGAATACATCGAATACATGTCTATCCGTACTGGAAGTAGCCTTCGTGAAACTGGGGGACAAGTAGCACGTGTAGTTAGCATCTGCGATCATCCTAAGTACAACTTTCCTGATTACGATGTATCGGTTCTACTACTGGACCGATCGTTCACTCTTGGTGCAGGAACACAGCTAATCTCTCTTCAGTCAATTAATTCGGAAATTTCTTCCGGAACTCTAGCTACTGTCACTGGTTGGGGTGCATTGTCTTCCGGAGGTGGATCTCCGAAAGTACTGCAAGCAGTGGAAGTGCCCAAGGTCAGCGACATTAGTTGCGCTGCAAAGTACCCCTTCCGAGACATAACTTTACGGATGACTTGCTTTGAGTACGATCAGGGTGGCAAGGACTCGTGTCAAGATGATTCCGGTGGTCCTTTGGTCGTTGGTGGAAAGCTAGTGGGTGTGGTCTCGTGGGGAGCAGGATGTGCTTCCCCTAATAAGCCTGGAGTATATGCCAAAGTATCTGACCCAGAAATTCACAATCACATCAACAGCTGTATTGCAAACTTTTTATAGAGGCGAAAATGTGGAAATTTTATTGATCTTTTTTATTGTGTCGATTTTATGTAATTAATAAATATGAATAAAATCAAAAGTATATCCTTAAAATGTTGATTGCTTCCATTATTGGTGCTTATCCATTAGGGTGTTTATTAGCATCTTAACAAGTCAACAATAAATAAATATCGTATGGTATTCTGGTAGCCTGGCGTTAGAGTTTTCTGTTTGTATTAGTGTCTCTAACGTAAATTATTGATTATTATTTTAACGACAATCCAGGAGCGTACAGTTAACAGGTACGTAAACACGAAATGTGAAAAAAATATTCTAGGAAAAAGAGTGCCACGAATATAAAATTCAAGTTCACCTACTAAAACTAGATTTCTGGAAAGCATCAGATAATTTCAAAAAGTGTTTGGAAATGAGGATAAAGTAAGTCCACAAGAATTCACAAATGGACAAAACTGCCAAATATACCATTACATCGAAAAAACCGTAAGTCAAAGTAGCGACAGCCTTGTTGCAAAAGTTTGAGGTGATGGAGAGATTTACAGAAGGAGATTCCCATTTACAACGCTCTATAACATTACAGTAGACAAATACATTAGGACCGCAAATCACTACACTGGAGGTTCCATATACAACACAGCCTCTCCTGACATAACCGATCCTTGAAAAAAATAGAAGAAGATGTTGAAAAAGGGATAAGAAGTGTAGAACAAAGTTAAGAATAGTAAAAAGTGGAAGTCTGTGATGGGGCAGGCCAATACTCTGTAAAATGCTGAAGTGCCAAGAAAATGGAAGTGAAGAGTAGAGAATGTCATAAACAATGTACAGAAAAATATGTAGATAGATTATTTTACCAATTATGCAGTAGGTACAGCAATATGTAAAGGAACAACTATGAACGAAAAAAAAAAACAATTTTTTAATTAAGGCTGTATTGATGATTTTTGAGGCTTTCACGGCCATTGTCATTAAGTAACAAACGACTTCCGGGATTGATATAGAAGAACTCAATCATGACACAGTCCAATCCCGGAAGTTGTTTGTTACTTAAGGCTCTATTGATATTTGCTTTAATATATTTGCAGTGTTCTCACTTCTTATCAAGAACAAATTGTATTCTGTATATATATGTAAAATTCTTCTCTGCGTTCGCTTAATTGCCGAAGTTTGCATTGAACCAGTAGGTCGGTCACCCTGTATACCCCGAAAGGGTGTTTGCCTAATTATAGAAGGCCTGAACCAAATTATTTTAAACTGGATGTTAATTCTACAACTGAGACGGAATGCGAATCTCACTTTGCACAGTGCACATCGTATCAAGTTACATTAAGCAATAGCCTGCCCCTAGTCTATTTAAGGAAAGTTGAGAGTAATTCAACTCTAAAACTGCGAATCAAACAGAGCCACTTTTAATTCAGATAATACATACCATTTTTCTGTAACCAATAAAAGTATAAATATTCAAAATTTTAAATAATTGACTGCTTTTGAAGTTTGTCACTTTAAAAGCATAAATAAAATTTATACAGGGGCATGTAGATGAGACATGAAGCACTTTACATACCTATGTGAAAAAATGAAGCCGTCATTTTTATACCACCAGTGGTAAATAAGTTTATTTGCACAACTTCTTTGCAGATACGTACAGACATTTCTCAGCTATGTATATACATTTTTGTTTATAGTTTTTATTGTAATCAGTATTTGAGATGTGTGTGAATGTTTGACTTATAAAGACTCTAAGTGTAATTTTGAAGATAAAAATGTTCGCTCAAAGGCGAAATCAATTTAGAATGATCCAATAAGATGTTGTATTCCAAAAAAAGGTATCTAGTAGTTCTGTAAACTGACCATACTTAAATAAAATCAGTGGGTTAATCTATTGACAAAATTCACAATTTTTTAGAAAACATATGCAAATCTAATTTATTTAGTTAATATTCAACTAATCTATAAAAGTTAATAAATAGTATTAAATAAGTCTCGTTAATGATTATAAATAAAAAGATATTCATACTTTGAAAACTTTTACTGTCACTAGATATTCTTCTTTTGTGCCAATCGCTCGTATCTGCAAGTTGCACTTACGTTTCTAGAGTTATCATTTTTCTGAAAACATATCTTCAAGCCATGCACTCATCCGTCAGATGTATCTGATATACGCTACTTGAGAAAAGGATCGTTAATTGTCAGATAGTAGTTGAACTTCCTGTGTAAGTGTGTGCTTAAACAGGTAACAGCGTTGATAAGATTAAACCTATCCTTTATCTAATAGACTTGTCTGTCCGGGAAGCTGTTTTGTCTGTCCGCGACGCTGTTTCAGCAGCCAAACCGTAAGAGATAGAGAAAAAAGTTATATGTTTGGAATGGTCATGTCAGGTCAGGAACCGAATTTCAGTCGCGTGACACTTCCGGTTTTCGAGAAATCACTTGATTTCCGTCCGTCCGGGACGCTGTTCTATTTGAAAAACGGTCGTTTTTGTTTTATTAAATGAGATATTTGTCTCACTGGTTGCTAGTTTTTTTATAACGCATGTAACAGAAATTTTGGCTCACATTTCTAAAGCAAGTATAAATTTATTTTTAAATTTAATTTCACTTACAATATTACTATTTTTAAAAATCACTTGAAATTATAAAAACTAAACTAAACTATTGGCAGGGGCTCATGATCTTCTAACGTATGTCCCATAAGTTTTGAGAAAAAAATATTAACAGCTATATTTTATGTTTCTTTAATTTTATATTAATTCAACTACAAGTAATTATTTCTACAGCTATATTTAATAGAATTATATTCTTAAACTACGGATAATGGTTTATGATCTTTAACACAATCAGTTTAAAAGCATTTTTCCTATAATAAGTTACAACGGAATTTTGTTCTTAAAATTTATGGGACGTACATTATAGTACACACTTGAACTGGAACCCAACGCATTAGTCTTTGGATTGTCCATATCGCGAATCCTTTGCTAGATTTGCTTATTGACTTTGAATTGAAGAAATAACTGACACGGAATATATTGCTATCAAAACATTTTAAGCCTCTATGTTTATAATAGCAATTAATAATATTTTAAGCATATCAAATATTATCACATATAATCTCATAAGAGCATTAATTCTTTCCGGAAATTTTTTAAGTGCGTTCCAACAACGTCGTATTAATTTGCCCGAGCGGGACGCGAGGGCAAATTAGGACGTTGTTGGAATGCACAAAAAATATTTTCCGGATATGAATTAATGCTCGAATGCAGATTTGGTAAGAAAATCGTAACGACACAAACCCTAAAAAGAAGTAATGTCTACCTACAAAAAATTTCCAAGAAATATTGTTGTTGTCTTGGTTATAGCTCGTGAACTAATTTTTCTATTGGTCATTAATGAGTGCCGTACGATTTTCTTATAAAATGTTCCAGAAATGTGCTAGTTTAATTTTTGCAAATTATATAAAATAGCTTTGGCTTTGATAATAATTTGTAAAACGAAGAAATATGGGCGCAGGCATTGCGGGACTTGCTGGGGCTCGAGTTAAGCCCTAATTTCAATTGGAAAAGCAACAGGAAGGTCAAAAAGGTTCATCCTAAAAGATTGAATTTAGTGAATTTCTTGGAGGCGACGGTTTTATGTGTACCTCTGGTAGAAGCGTCCTTTGAGTGGTTTTTGTTTGTGACGTGTATTTACTTACTGCAATTGTTATCATCGAGGCAGCGCTTTAATTACGTAATGACAGATAATTATTGTCGTTTAGTAACCAACTTATTTTGCGAATTGTGAGGTTGGATCGCCATGTTTGAATTAAGTTCCCATTAGTTAAATAATATCCCGGATTGCAGCGATCTGAGTAGTTAAATCAGCATTATTCTACGTGTTACAACTAATTTATTAAAAATAATACCACGATAATCAAGTAGATTGTGAATGTATTTCCTATAATTTATACCAATCAAGATAATATTTGCTAGCATGTAGAGACACGATCCATATGAGCTAAAGTAATTAATCTTACTCAAAAATAAATAATAATATCCAAAACCATCAATATCAACTATAACAATATAGATATAACAGAAAATGAACTGGAGGAAGCCCTAAAATGATAATACTTGGAAAAGCTGCCGTAATCGATCAAATCACCTCAAAAATGCTAAAGTTTGTGGGACTAAAGGCTAAAAAATGGTTGCTAAAGATTCTAAATCTAATAGCAATAGTAATTCTACTATACAAAGAAAAAGGGGGATAGCGCAAACTGCTAAAATTACAGAGACATACCTCCCACAAGCATTCCTACTAGATGATGTTATAAACAACACAAAAAGAAGCTAAAAAAATATACAGTAGGTTACTGCAAATTAAAACCTGTAAAAGTGCAAACAGTCGTCTATGTAGACGATCTGAAAATACCAAGAAAATTAATTTAAATATTTGATATACGACACTGTAGCGAAGAAGTCTAAACATCAACATAAAAAACCAAAGTTATGCTGATTGGGCGAGAAAGACATCAACTTAACCTTCAAGTAACTGAGCAAACCGTGGAACAAGTAGATCAATTTAAATACCTAGGTATGGTCATAAGTGCAGATGGAAAAAGAGATAAAGAAGTCAAGAACAGGAATAATAACGCAGGTAGACTATTGTACGCACTCAGCAGGAACTTTATTAGAAAACGTAAAGCGTTCAATGCAACAGAAGTGTCCGTGTATAAATCGGTGTATGAACCCACCCTAACGTACAGTAGTGAATTTTGGACATTAACACAAAACTACAAAGGGCAACTATGAGCAGCAGACATGTAATATCTGCGGAGAGTAGAGAGTGTGACTAGAAATTATATAAAAAACGATACAATAAGATCAAATTTACGAATAACCCCCATGCAGGCAAGAATAGAAGAAAACTAGTTGCAGTGGTTTTGGCCACATGATTAGAATGCTAAACCAAAGTACCCCGAAAGCAGTGTGGAAAGCCAGGCCAAGTGACAAGACACTGAGGACAACACAACGATAAACCTAGGACGAACAATCAACCAAAACCTAGACTCGAGAAACGGTACGAGAAGACCGGTCAAGATAGAACCACAAAATAAAAGAAAAAGGAAAGTACTGTGCAAGCAACACATGACACCGGCAACGGTATAAAAATACTGAAATTAAATAAGTCAGTAAGTACTAACTCTTTGGTAAAGTCATACATGGAATTCCTATCACAATCCATAATCTACAGTTATGACCACATATCACATGTGCAAAACCAAAAAGCCAAAGACACTCCAAATATTGCAACATACAAGCTTTTCCTTCAATTAAAAACAGCAGGGCTATTATAGAACACGATGTTTTGGGTAAGGGCAACCAAAATCCAAGATTTTTAGGGGCCAGGCACCTATACGAGACTGTTTATGAGCATAATGGGACACTTATACAACAGAAATTGAAAAAAGGCTGTATTACCTCAAGTAGCTAAAATTGGTTGAAATGCAGAGAAATTAGGTCACTGGGACAAGCTTATGTGCTTTAGAGGGCTGTCCATGTGGAGAGCAAGATGGTGAGAGGTGGAAATCTTCATGGCCTTGGTGGGCAGCGGAGGAACTACCTGCAGGCTGATTTTTCGGCAAACCCTCTATGGAGTTCGAATAAAATTTGAATCAAGGTCTTACCACAGCAAGAGCTATCTAAGGCACATGTAACTTTTAGCGTGACTTGGACATTTAGGTGTAAAACTAGCAGTCCAGTGAGACAAATGTCTCATTTAATAAAACAAAAAAGACCGTTTTGCAAATAGAACGCGTATTCACCACACGTACGTATATGACGTCATTGTTGGTAGCAAAATACCAGTCGCATTCGCCTTGATAAAATTTGCCTAGAATCTAACCTAAAAAGTTAGAATTATAATTAAGATAATAATTAGTGTTAGAGACTGAAATTCGGTTCCTGACCTGACATGACCATTCCAAACATATAACATTAATAACTTTTTTCTCTATCTCTTACGGTTTGGCTGCTGAAACAGCGTCCCGGACAGACACGTCTATTAGATAAAGGATTAATTAAATTGTGAATTTTTCGAGTTTGTTAAGGCATTGTATTGCAATGTATTTCCAGGGTAAAGTTATTGATTTTCCTATTATTGTTAAAACAGGTGATAGATCACATAATTTTGTTTGGCTAATTACTGAAGGGCTGACATATATTGAACTAATTGGGGGTTTATTTAAACAAATGATGCTTTTTTTAGGGCGTTAGATTTTCCAGTTTTTTAAAGCGTTCTTTTCATATTCGATAACCATCCGTATAGAACCCGCGTTGCTCTACGAATACATTTCGAAATAGCAATGTTGTAAAAACAATTCTATTTGAAATTATTTCGACGCTTGTGAATTTCACTACCTATATAATAAAAGAGCCCATCTTTGTGAAACTGTATAGCAGTGTTGCTGTTGAATTGGAAGTCGTGCATATCATAAATGGCTCCCTAAGAGTGTTTTGTGACGAGATCCGGTTCCAGAAAGCGACATCGACATCGACGAAGAAAGCGACATACAAAAGTACGGAAAAACCAGTGGCGTAACAGTAGGGCGCTTATTTACTCTTTACCATTTTTATTGTTTTAGCTCACGAGTTTGTTAAATGTTCGTTGGCATACGAATGTACCAGGCAATTTAAGACTAAAATTTCACAATAAGATAAGACTTACTTTCTTTGATATCATAAAAAACCTCTAGAAAGCCATGAAATAAAAGTGAAATTGTTGCTTATGTAGTAAAAGTCAAAAAATTATTTAATTTTTATTGAACCGTGAGTAATAACTCGTTTTAATCATTGAGTCACGTGCTAGAATAGTACAAAACGTATTTTCGTAAATAAAACAAGGTCTGCTTGTGATGTTTCAAGCATTAATCCATCGCACTTTACAGATATAAGTTTTTAATCACAGGAAAAGCAAGTGTATCCCTTGATTTCTACAATAACGTTTTGTCCAGTTGATTTTTTTGATAATTACTGGGCAATTACAGACAACACAACAGTTTTTTAATAGAAGAAAGAAAATAATCAGTAAACATAAACAACAGGGATAACATAGCAATATATTGTAATAATCCCGTTTCACTAATACAACATATAATAGTTTTTAAATAAAATAATTAATGGCAAGAAAAAGTACACTTTATAAATTGTGTTAAATTAAATTACGAACCTGCCTGTCAAACTCAGGGCAAATTAAAAGAGTGTAATAATAGTTACGATAAATAAGTGGTTTATTGGTCTTTTCTTGTTTTATCTATTCGCAATAAATTCGGGCATAACGTAGAACATGAGACAAACTTGGTTCAGGGTGTAGGTTCATAAAATGAAAGGAATACTTGGAATGACAAATAACTTGTTGAATGACAAATAGTTTCAAATATTTCGGGCAAATGCACAATTTCCATCTGACGTATAGCTGATCTCTAAATTTGACTCAGTAAACACGATGATCTGCTAGTGCAAAAACAGAGTTAAATTGAATTTTAAAACACCAAAATGGCAAAGAGCATCAGGTAAATATTAATACTGCCACGTAGCGACTGCTAAACTCGTTTCGTTTCTAGTGTGACGTAGAAACCGACACACGAGATCGGTTTTTGTTCAATATTCTGCCAAAAGTGACAAATGCCGCGTCATCCCGCATTTTCAAAGGACGCTAACTAAATTTCTCGAAGTTGGGTGGATCTGAACTTGGAAAATACGTATTGTCTTTTTTTATTTGCTAGGCTTAAGCATTCAAATTTCAAAATATATAACGCTGAATTGAGATAAGTCCCAGATTATGAAATTTTTAAATCTGTATACAATGGCCATCACAACCCACAGCCTCATAGTGGTGTCAAAAGTTAATTTGATTTGTAGAACTAAAAGCTTATGTATTGGTTTCTTACCAATAATCTAACTTATCTATCCCCAAAAGGGTCCATCTCATCAACGCTGATATTTTTTTATTTTGGCATAAGTTAATCAAAAATTTAAAAATATATGGAAATACGCGATTATACCCAAATGCTCAGATTTTTTAAATGTAAGAGCAATCTCACCTTCACCCGGCTTTCACTTTTTTTACTGGAAACTGCAGAAAATGGCATATATAATCAGGTAATTGCGATGTCATGTCCCAATGATAGAAAAATCCGGAAGATAGTACGAATGTAGATCTACAGGAAAGTGGAATCAAAAGTAAACCCATACTGGAGAATTGTGGCACTGCAAAATTAGAATACACAAATATGAGAGTATGTTAGGTTATTTTTATTTTGGTACGAAAGCACGGATAATTAGCGCATTTTCTAAATTACGACCCCACTTGCATATCGGTTTTTCGTATTATTCCGCCTAAATTTAAGCATATCGAACTCTCGCCGCACACGTGTTTCGTTCTGGGTCAGAATTGAGACAACGGCCATGGGTGCGAGAAAGCCAGCTACAGCTCTCCTGTCCCACTCCATTATCGATTTCGCGCTGTCTGTATCCATTTGAGAGTTGGCATCCGGCATCCGAAGGCAACAATTTAGATTTTGAGGTGTGCAGCCAGTGTCGTCTTCTTTTCGGGGTTGTGGTCCGCGTGGCGCTTGATAGGGTGTTTTTCGAGGATTGGTTTCTCAGACGTCGGGCGAGTTGGTCGAAAGGCCTTGAGTGATAGTTGTTTGTACGTGTCCTATCGAAATCCAGGCGCCCCCCCCCCTTTTCAAATAAGTCTTGGGCCGATATAACCGCTGTTGCGGAAGGATCAAATGGAAGGCGGTCTAACCCCAGGTTAATATCACAGTGATCCGGCGTGTCTTGTCGTTAATTCCGGTTTCATTTTGACTCCTAGAGAGGAATCTGCTGGACATCACCAGTTTCGTAGCCTTGGGAAACTCGTCTGGTTACCAGCTGGAGCATTTCAACTGTGTCCAGGAGAAGCTAAGGTATTGTACTGTTTATATTTACACGGACTGCATGCTTCGGCTGCCGTCCCGGCGTTTAGAAGAATTCCGCGCTAATCAAAAAGAGTTCGCACCGAAAGAAGGCCTCGAGTCTTCCGCGCTTGTGATTGCCTTCCGCTGTAACTTGGCCTTCCAGTGGCTGCGTTAAGTAAACGATTTATACTTAATGAGCTCGATTTGTCATTATACAGTGCCACTGCGGACGCTTATTATTTTTTGTAATACCTACTTGTTAAATATTTCTTTAAGGACTGTTTACTACTGCGTAAGCAACCTCTTTACGGCCCGGCCGTAAAAAGTGTCCGTAAAGACCACGGCCTGCTAAACTGTGTGCCAAACGTCAAAGTGACGTTTGTCACACAAATCCAGCAGCAAGCAAGCCTTCAACTCCACATAGAAGAAGGCAAAAAAAACTGCTATAACTCCTGAACATACGCTAAAATAACTTGCTCATTCAGAATCTTAACGTCTTTAGGAATATCTTCATCATTTTCTACAGATGTCATAAGTTACGAGCTGGTTACAACTTAAAACTGCTTACAACCATACACGAAATTGGAAATAACTGACATTTATAAACAACAGTTGCAACGTTCTACGCACTCTCAATCATTCTAAAATGTCATTACACAAACCTAGCGTTTTGATGTAAATAAATTAGAAAAATATAGATATGACCGAATTGTATGTAGGTATTACAAAAACTATTGTACAATACACGTCCGTTAGGGCCTTTACTGCCTCGCCAGTATTATTCGACTCGCTCTTCGAGCTCGTCTCACAAATTCTCTGGCTCGGCAGTAAAGGCTATCCTAACGGACTTCTACTGTAAAATACTATTGTGTAATAGCTAATG
Organism: Agriotes lineatus; assembly: GCA_940337035.1. Lineage (NCBI taxonomy): Eukaryota > Metazoa > Arthropoda > Insecta > Coleoptera > Elateridae > Agriotes > Agriotes lineatus. The sequence goes on along the minus strand of CALNHX010007843.1, from coordinate 46,252 downwards.
TTTATTACAACACACCCTGCCGATACACAGTGTGCGTAGACGTTTATTATACAGTGCCATTTGCAGGCGCTTAGTATTTTGTGTAATAACTAAGACCCGCCCCCCCCATTTTCTGTAACTTATATTGTAAAAATGTTTTGCATTACGTGTCTAAAAAACAATAGACCTATTTGTTAAACGTTCCCGCTGTATTTTCTTTGTGTTAAATGCTGTGTTTCAGTTTAAGCACTTGTAGTGTCATCGCCCGATTGGCGACTTGTGTATGATTGGTGTAAAGCGGATTCTGGACGAATTTTGTGAGCGTTAAGGTAGGTTCGAACGCTCTAGCTGCCGTCTCCAGAGAGCCCCAGAGCTACACATATTCCAACCCCGTTTGGCTTTCGGATTTCTGTCAGACGTGGGTTTCCTTCTGAATCCCGTGGCCCCCTATTATTTTTCAACACCCTGTATATGTCGTCACGCTTGTCCCTACGGCGTCCCGTTCGTAGCTACCGAGTTCATTTCCCTGAGCGTATTCAGCCGTGGCTATAAGTTTGTTCTCGAGAATTTTAGGGCAAGTGGTGACATTTCCCGCCGCGATAAGTCTTGTGGCACCCTCGTACCCCGGGGTGTCGTAAAAACAATTTTATACCGTAACAAGTATATATAGCAGAGGTCATCCAGATGTCCAACAATGAGTGAATAATAACTAACGAAGACGATATACATAATCTGTAACCCCTTATACCGTTTACACCGTGTCGGGGTGCCGGCGCACCGAGCCGCTGAGGGTATGTGCATTTTTTAAAATACGGCTTAGGTATTGAGGTAGTAGAGCTTGTCTAAGTTAGAATCCTTTCTCCAGATGTTCACCCATCCAAGTACTGACCAAGCAGACTGACGTTTAACTTTTACAAGTGCCGTAAGGTGTGCAACACCACTCAGCCGCATTGCCGACACAAAGACGATATACTATGTATATTTTCTAATACAGAAAATTTCGCTTCTGACTCATCTCTATGTGACGGTATAAATAAGGTAGAAAACGTCATTTAACGTATGCATTCCAGTAGATGTTCAATATCTTATTTTCAGTAAAAATAATGTTAAGGTGGTTGTTGTGATTAGCTTCAAACAACTTAGTGATCTAATAACCAAAGCTGTTCATAATAGCACTCCTTGAAGCTGCGCTCGGTTGTTAAAACACGTTTTACTTAACTCTTTTGTCAAATTTGAGTGTTAATAAATTGTACGAGCTCTTTGTCTCATTTCTCTGTAGTGCTATACCAAAAACAAAACCATTAAAACATAAATATTCTCCTTGATTCACATCCGATATCATTAGAGGAGTAGAAAAAAAGAATCGATTACATGATAAGTGTAAAAAAGACCGTATGATAATATGCTTCATCATATCTACGTAGATCTGAAGAAAAAGGTTAAATCCAATATCAATTTTGCCTATATCGAGTTTTGTATATCAGTTGAGGAATATATTCTGATCAACTCTCATAATTTTTGCTCTTTTATTAACAATAAGCAACAAACAAATACAGTTGTAGATAATATGAATATTAACGGTACATATTTAAACAGTAACATAGAAATCACCAACGCTTTTGCAAAACAACTGTAACTCCATATATTCTCCAAATGAGGGAACCACGAACATTGATGAAATGTCGATTCATGGTGGTTTTACCATAGACCCTGTAGCTGCAGAAGAGACGATCTTAGCATTACGTTCCTTGAATCCTGAAAAATCTGTGAGATTCGATCAGATTTGTATTTACATCTACAAAGTGTGTTCGAAATTGTTAGCTGCTCCCATGACTACTCTATTCAATATTGCTATTTCCTAAAATCTGACCAGTATATCAAAGTGGAGATAAGACAAATGTTATCAACTATAGACTGATATGAATACATACTTAAGTCAATATCAAAAAATTTTATATAATAAAATATTTTTCTATCTTAAACCTCAAATATCTGACACCCAACGCGGTTTCATGCCAAATCGCTCAACAGTTGCCAGTTTATATCCATTTACACATCAAATATCCAAATCCTTGGACAGCAATATGCAAGTGGATGTCATATACTGACATGGTATTGAGCCCGCTACTCAACCCTGCTTGCAGCACAACAAATAAGTAAAACAAGTCAGATAGCACAGAGTTGGGGTAGTTCATGCAACTGCAAGTTTGAACGTAAATTTTAATCCGTAATTACATTTGCAAAGAAATGCTGGTAGTAATGAATTGAATTGAATAGAGAATGCAAAGCGCAGAGCTCGTTTTTCATAGATTGGAGTCGATAATTTTATATTAGCCAAAAATAAGAGGTTTGTGCAAAATTAAAGCAGAACCAAATAAATAGAACTGTCACAGAAGGGTTTATAATATGTGCGTGTTAATTGAAGCGTAGATGTCAGAATAATTAAATAGGATATGTTTATGAGCATTTTAAATAAAGGTAATTGAAGCAGAATTATGATAATACGTTGCAACGAGCTTAAACCAAACAAAACAGGGCAATTATAATTATGGGACAGCAATATTCGAAAATTTGTTGAATAGCAAACAGTTAAAATAAAATTACAAGAAATGGACACAACAGGATGTGAAACAAATTAGTGCAGGAACTGAACAATTAAAAAAACAAGTCAGTGTAACTACGTGAGTGATAAGGACAATTAAAAATATCACAAAGTGAGTAGAGCGACGACACAGTTTAAAACCAAAATTAAAAGAACAATATTTTAGAAATAAGAATTTTGTACATAATTTTAGTTATAAGTAATTTTAGTTAAGAAGTTTTTGTATTGTATTTGGTCAATTTCCGTTTTGTATAACCTAGATAGGCAATTGTTATTAACGACCGATAGACAAAGACAATTGAAAAAAAAATTAGTAATGACATGCAGTTTTGTGCTCTCTAAAATTTACAGATTTTAACTAGTAGTAAATCATTAAATTTACAAATAAAAAGTGCATTATTGTGTTAAGTAGTTGTACAAGCACCTGTGAGAATGTGGGAAACATTTTTCTCACCAAAAATAATTTTTCTTCGTATCACCTTCCGACGACTCCGACAGAACCAGCGCAGCTTACCAACTCCAACCGGGGACACAATAAGGTTCCTGAGCCCAAGATTTTGACTGCAGCGTGTCCGCACAGCGTGTAGGAGGCCCCACAACGCCAGCGGCACCGCGGGACCCCGTATCCGGCAGATATCACCAGGAGCAGCTATCCGAATGAGCTACCGCAACCCTGCAAAGAAGTCAGGTTAGTTTTTCAACCAAAGTAACGGTGTTAGCAACCGGAAACTCGCATGACTACGAGAGCAAACCTTTATGAACGAGACCCAGATAGAGTTAAGCATCCATTAAAAACCAAATATCCAGTAATTGCCATAATCAAGTTTGAGGTTATGTTGATCCCAAAGTGACACTCCAAAAACAAATTAATGTTGTAACAACAAAGTGGAGGTTTTGCCTGCAAACAAATGAGAATCAGTGACGCTAAGAGCGCGATAATTCAAAATTTACCTGATAAATCTCTCATAAAACACCTTTCGTTAGTTAAAATTACAAAAACGAAACACTAACCAAAAATAAACCGATTTGTAATAGGAGTTTGACAGCAATAGCGTCTGCGGGTTTGAGTTAAATTTATATTCCAGTGGCGTATCACACGAGTTTAATATTAACGTATCAGGGTACCCAGCTCTGAGGTACGAGTCATCTTGCTCACCTAGCTAGCCTCTGTAAGATTAAATTGCAGATGGATAAAATATAATAAAGAACACAATACTATTTACTTTATAAATAATTAACGAACCCAGTAAGTATTTATTCAGTCGAAAGTTGACCTAAATAAAGGAATATTTGCAGATAGTGGTAATTGTTATTTATTTTATTATCTTCATTATAATATCACAAAACACAAGTCAATAACCATTGCAATACACAGATTTTGCCAAAGCCTCTGATAAGGCCGATCACTCCATCATAATAAAGAAATTACGAGATGTTGGATTTTCAAATAAACTACTATTACCTTTAAATTCCTTCATTAAAAACAGATTGGAGTGTGTAGTTTATAAAATCTGTATACTAAAACAATATGAAGCACCATCGGGAGTTCCTCAAGGTGCCAATTCGACATCATTGTTATTTCTTTTATTTATCAATGACTTACTGCTGACTTGAAGCTTTGGAAAGTTGCGCACTAGTTACACGACTGAACCTCTTTGCAGAATGGAATAAATAACATTTATAAATGGAGTGAAAAAACTAATTTATCTACTAGCAACATGATATTGTACATTTTCGTCATAGAAACAAAATATGAAAAGCTACTTATAACTCCCAAGGAACTTGTCAAATTATTTCTCCCTCAAACTCATTTTTTCGAATATGCTAGTAGATAAAATATTGTATGCACCACGGGCCCTCGGTCTGTAACACATGTCAACCTCAAGGAAAAAACATATTCATATCTCCCTTAATGCATAAATATCTATTGCAGTTTAATGTTAATAATTTACTAGAAAGAGAAATCGATTTGCATGTAGTATGAGCTAACTTTTATTAAATGTTAAAGATGAGATCTAGGTGTCACATTTGACAGCTCTCTTACATTTTCAAGTCATATTAATAATTGAATAAACCAGTCATAAAAAATATTAGGTGTTTTAATAGGCAACACTTCAAAATAGTCAAACTATAATAAAACTTCACAATGCTTACGTTCGATCCAGATTGGAACTTTCTGCAGGTATTTGGTCACCTATGTATAATATATAGGGTTTAAAAAACAAATATATAATATTTGTAGGACAGACATACAGAACAGACCAAAATAAGCCTAAAAGTCTTAATATACAAGTGTCCTAAAATTAACCGTTTAAGAGAAACAGAGAGTCGAACCCCTACCGCCTTTACTCCATTGCAGGTGTTTGGGATTATTTGAGATTAACTCTTCTTGGTCCGGGAGGTTAGTTCAAAACCGCCCGCACCCTCGCTTGCAAGACATGACTGCGAATCGGCGAGGTGCATGGTATGATACAAGTGCTAAGCTCTATTCGACGCCGTTTAGACCCAGTCCAGGCCCCATGACAGTTGGGCTGGGCGGATGTTCCAGCATAAATTCGCTGGGTTGCGTTTCTCCGGGGCCCCAGCGAGTAGAATGCAATCTCAGATGGCATATCGCCAAGCCTTGACACAACGGTCGTGGGATTGCCTACGCTGATGTGCAGTGTCTTTGCTCTCTCTTGTAGCTGATCTGCCTCGGGACAAGTTAATGCCAGCTCTCGGCTTTTAATCAGCCACTCAAATCCCACTTAGGCTGTATCCCTTATTGATGATACTTATAAATGATTTTTTTAGTAATCTGCATTACTTAATGTTCTATATTGTAATGATGCTCTAACTATAAGGCTTTAGTAAAAATATAAATAAGTAACTAGGGCATATCACCACAAGTTTCAAATTAAGTAGTTTTAATAAAGAATTCAATACGGTGTCAATCTCAGGGCTTATTAAAATGATGCTGTAATTAATATTCGCAAAATAAATGGTATATTGCGCTTCTATTTTATTCATTTGCAATCAATGAGATGAAATTCCAATCTAGCATGAGCAAAAAACTCTTTTTCAAATGGGTAGGTTCAACACTCAGTATTACAATTACTTTTGAGTAGGGCCTCTTAACATGCATGGTAATTGTTCGAATTTGTATCTGGCAGCTTTAACCTTAAAATTGACTGTAAACACAAATGGTACAAGAGAATAGCGTAATTGAATTCAAACACCAAAAATGGCAAAATTCACATCAAGTAAAATACAATGCAAATAATCTGACGTAATTTCCGGCTAACCTGGTTTTGTTTCAGTGACGTAGGGACGCCGAAATCTTCGTTTGTTTAACTTCCTGCAATTCTCCAAATCTCTGGTTCAAATAACAAAGTCTAAAGACGCTACCTCGATTATAAAACCTTGAATGACTCTATGCAGTTGGGACCACGTTCACGACCTCGTACGATGTTTAATCTTGATGAAACTCAAAGCTGGTAGGCATTCTGCAACGGCTTGCCTGTAAAATTTACTTTGCAAGGGCAGCTCCGATGTCTGCTCGCAGAATGACGGGACGCCACAGAAATTACAAACTTGGTGACAGCTTTCTGCTCTAAATTTCTGCACTTAGGCACTTAAAAGGGTCTGCTCCACACGTTGCATATACAATTCTAGCTGGCCGATGTCTCTAACTATTCGTAAATTGGCCTCGATGTCGGACGCCCTTGGATGAATCTTCCCAGAACTGATTCCTTTGCACTGGGGTGTGTGACCACGACGAAAATTACACGCGCAGATGCTCTGCAGATTGGTGAATATAAAAAACCACATTTTGGTCACACCGAAAACGTTTAAATATGAAAATTTAGAAAGAAGTTCCTCGACCTATTGCATCCAACACAAATTTTACAAGGCTGGTTTAGTTACTATTGACCATTGAATGTCTCTAAGCAACCAAGATTTACATTTGTTTTATGAAATAGGTTCTGATATAATGCTTTTACTTAAGAACTAAACTGTCTTTTTCTTGAAAATTGTCAATATTTGCAATCTTTACTTCCTTGTACTGCTTTGCACCGTTTCATTACCCGTCAGCTGTCTTGCCGTTTGTTGGTGATACAATTTTTAATACTAAAGCATATATAATTTTTGTAACTTTACAAACCATCTCTGTACCATGTTAAATTGATATTATTGTATTGACGTTACCAAATCAAATCTGCCAGTTACGTTAAACGTAACCCTTTTGATTCTGTTCTATCTAATGCCAACCTTTCTCAATCAAATTATAGTTACTGCTAATAATGTCACGTACATTTGTTAGTGTAAAATACTGACTCTGTCTTGCAATAAACAAAATATAAATTCTGCGCTCACTTTGAAATTCCTTAATTTTCGTGTTAGTTCGCTAACCAGAATTGCTGTGGGTAGTAAACCATTGCAATATGAATCGCTTGCAAGCATATAGTAAATTTTTTAAATATGCAGTGAATTTTAAACTGTTATACTCCTTGCTTTATTTTCGGAGACAGTTGTATGAATTGAAATAAAAATAGATTAAGAAAAGTTTCCTTACAGAGTCTCATTAAGTTGACGTTTAGACATAGATACTTCATAAGGACTAGTTGCAATAACGTTCAAAACTTGTTCATTCGTTACAACATTTGAATTACTTGTAGAAATATTCAGTAGTTACATCTCGAGTGCATGATATGTATTTATTATGGCAGAAGAATAAAATTTCCCGAGGAATATAAATTTTTGTCTTCTGCAATCACTTGTTTTCTACGTAAAAAGTTGTCAACAATTTAGAAATCTTTCAATTTTCAAAGTTACATTGTCAGTTTGACATATGAAAATACCGAGATGTTTGTGTATGTGCAAATATTTATTAATATCTGTTTGATTAGCATTGGATAAAATTTTAAAATTAGAAGAGAAACCAAAATAGAGTTTTCATTAGAGTACATTTAGGCAATTTTTGAGGACTATTAGACTAAACAAATCGAAAATATGATTCTCCATTCAACGTAATAGAAGCACACACCTACACAGGAAGTTCCCCAGCCATCAGACAATTTAAACACGTTTGCTCAAGTAGCGTATATCTCATAGGTACATCTGACAGACGGGAGCATGCTTTCAAGAGCATCGGCTTTCGAAAAAATGATAACTCTAGAGATACAAGTGTTCCTTTTAGATACCTGCAGTTGATACTTGGAAAGGCTATCTATTGACAATAAGCGTTTTCAAAATATGAATATCATTTTCAACTATTAACGATAATGGTTGTATACTATACGTACACATTTACCAGATTCGTTGACTATTATGTATTAAGTACCTTTTTTAGTACAGGGTCTTATTGGAACATTTTAAATTGATTTAGCTTTTGAGTGAAAAGTCTTACTTACAAAAATTACTGTTAGTGTCTTTGTAAGTCAAACATACACTCACATCTCAATTAATAAGTTTAGTAAAGACTACGAACGTCCATGTTTTCAGATCTGCAGTCTATACGTATCTTCAAATAAGTTACGCTAACAATCTTATTTATTACTGGTGGTATAAAAATTAAGGCTTCACAAATATATTGAGTGTTTCATGTGTCATATACATTACCCTGTATCAAGTTAATAACTTTTATGCTTAATGTATCGTCGCTAGTCGAGACGCTCAGCCTTAGATAGTGTACGCAGAAACGACTTGAAAGTTACAGCAGTGGACACAACCATGAACAATCAATGTTTAATTTTTTGAAGTTGCTACTTTTTAGATGTAAGGGATTGTTTGCATATGTAAGCATATCAATTGTTAGGTTAAGCATTGACTTGTAGTTTTGCAGCAAAGTGGATCGTGTAGAAACAAAATTTACATTTTTCTTACAAGGCACCGAAACTCTTTGGACAGTCAAATTTGGTGTTGCGTGAGTTAGACTAAAACTAAACAATGATTAAAGTAGATATTTATCTGAATGCTTGCCAAATTATACAATAGGATTAAAACTGCACTGGAAACACTGTAAGCACTGTTGATACAATGTGATTGGTTGCATGGTGGAAACACCTCAGATGTTCCCAAGGGGGGTTATTTATTCCTGGTTGTTATATGTATTAGGAAATGTAAAAAAAAGAAAGTGATCTGACAATCGTAATTACCTACCTTTTACCTGTAATTGCGCATTTATCACGAAACTAAATTAAACGCTTATCAGCAATATACCTACCTAGGAACCAAAATTAATCGTTCGCGAAAAACAGAAAATAAATTGAAGGCAGAATGATTAAAGAAAGGCAAGTAATCGGTGCATTGAATTCAATTTTATAGAACAGGCACATCCCGAAAAAATAGAAAAAAATATAACTCCATCTTCAGAAGTGTGACACAATACGGATGCAAAGTATGGTATATAAATTTCAGTTACGGGCCATTGAAATGGACTTCTGGCGAAGATCAGCGGGTGTATTTCGTTTGGAGAGAGTTCGAAATGAAAGAATAAGAGGGCATCGAAACAACAATTATTGAGGACATACAACAAAAATGTTTTGTCTATTATTATTTGGCTAAGGATTTTAATTTGTACCGAGCATCATTATTTTGTTTCGAGCGTCTATTATGTTTATCGAATATTTATTATTTTAATAGGTATTTCAATTTTATACCGAGTGTTCGTCATCATTATCGAGCGTCTAGTAGTTTCATGGAACATTTGTTCTTTTAGTATGCATATAAATTTTATACCGAGCACTCAATGCACTTATCGAGTGTGAATAAAATGTCGTTGCTAACTTCAACCCCTGAGTAAGAAGCTCTTTAGTCACAGCTTTGATGGCGTCATTAAAATATCATTTTGCGACATGTCTGTTAGTTTGTTACATGCCATATTAGTTACAGGAGTAGAAAAACTGCATTAAATAACAGGGCAAGCGCCTTGATAAGAAAATTGTCACCGTAGTAACCGGTCGTAATTTTTTGTGGTTCAAAATTTTAACCACATTACTACTGACGACGTGACTAATGAAATCTTGTTATTAAATTTTTTTTTATAAACTTTATCTTTATCGGTTGTGTTATAGATTATTAACCAAATTAATTTTAATATGGACATTACCGCACTCAGTGCGGTAATCATACCTATATAATAATCGAGAACACTACAGGCCGTGTTTACACGATAAAAAGTACCATAGTTACATTCATACATTTCTATTTTCGGGTTTTTGTAAACAAACTTCCTAGTACTTTTAATAACGATAATATCACAGGAAACAATTATTTATTACGCCTATTTCTTGTGTTTTTTAAAACTACGCAGACAGCTTCAAACGGAAGTCAATTTTCTTTAATAATCATATCTCGTCATTGAATGCTGCCAAGCAAACAGCCGTACGTTTTAACATAGTGTAAAAGCGTCTTCGATGATTACGCTACATAACCTAACCTATAAATTTCTTCCCTCGTGTTTCCTTAGTGTTGATTAGTCTTCTATACAAAACAATAACTAATGTCTTCTAGCAGTGGCTACAAGTATTAATTCTGTGATAATGGTCTATTGTGCATCAGATGATTGTAGTACAAAGCAAGGTAAGAGAATAGCGTTGTTCAGATTTCCCAAAAATTTGTAACAACGAGATTATTGGTCTAAATTTGGCAAAAGCAAGAATTGGGTTCCGACTAATGCTTCACGGTCACTCCACAGGCTGAAAGTAGTTTCATTCGTAAGTTATTTGTCCTCTTATAATCCATAATGTGTGTTACAATTTATAAATTCTAGCAGGAAACCGAAGAAGCAATGGATTTGGGCGTATGTTGTGAAGCGAGTAACACACGTTTCTGCGGTGCTCTGTATTTTCCTTAAATAAATCAAGTATTAATTTTAAAATGTCGATAAAAACTAGAGCAGCTTCTTCTGTTAGTGATTGTAGTGTAGACGCTACCGAAATCGCAATGCAAGTTGTTGCACTTCTACTGCAATCCAATAACTTTAAAGTTGTCGTGAATAAAGTAATTTCCGACACGTTGCACGATTTAAGGCAAGAAGTAAAAACGGCTTGTACCAAGGTTGCTTCGTTTGAAACCAAATTAGAAAAAGTAAATCGTATACTGGACGGTATGTAACAGTATATATTGTTTGTGTAAGGATCCTGATATGGAACGCCTATGATTGCTGTATTTATCACTTTAATTGCAGTACTGAATTGGGCTCCGATTAATGCTTCACGGTTAAGCCACAGGCTGAAAGGAGTTTCATTCGTAAGTTATTTGCCCTCTTATAATCCATAATGTGTGGTACAATTTATAAATTCTAGCAGGAAACCGAAGAAGCAATGGATTTGGGCGTATGTTGTGAAGCGAGTAACACACGTTTCTGCGGTGCTCACTTTAATTGCAGTACCGTAAAATAAGTATATACAAACATCATGTTTTTAAAAGTACGACCGCTGCGATATGTGAAAAACGCAGGTCTATTTTTAAACGATCAAATAATGCATTCGGACTATCGTATCTCATCTAATATGTTGCCTTCCGTCATCCATGAAAAGAATCTACAGTAATTAAATTCACTGACATGGCAAATAAATACGATTTAACTATTGATAAAAAATAGATTTGATAACATGAAATAACATTTTATGTTCAAAATTTATTTAAAAACAATTTACATTCAAACACATTTAGTAAATTTATTCAGAAAATGTATAATGGTTACAACGAGATTTTTTCTATATTAAAATAAAGACACTTAAAACATCCCTCTGCTGTTTATGTAAGTCGGTAATACAGCCTTAGTGACAAAACGTGTAAGTCAGGGATTATATTGGGTCCCGGATGGTGTAGCTTGAACAAGCGTCCAACGCTCTTTCTGGTCAGAACTTGGATGGGAGTTCCACGGTTGCATCTCTCGGCGCCACGTGATACGGCTGTCACGGAAATAGTTGGTCCCGGATCTCATAACAACATTATGATAGTCGTTAGTGGGGTTGGAAGTCCCGATAAATGCACAGCGACGCCTATAATTGGCCTAACGGTTGGTGGCTGAGTGTGAAATAAATAAATAAATAAATATTTGTTTGCTGCTTTCCCTTGACAACGGAACTTAATATTATTATTAATTTCCTAGGATAATAAAATTAGCAACGCAAGATGCAGACTTAGACGTTTTGTTTATAATCGCAAGTGTTTATGTGACATGTGACACTCACAGGTAGCACGACTCACAAATATTAATCGTGGTGTCAGGTGACAAACCAAACGATTTTTTCAATAATCTAAAAACATTTTCATAAGCACCGGGAAAAATATAATAAGATAACTCGGAATGTATCGCCTATTAAAAGAAGCTTATGAAACACGTACTCTGCACTCTTTTCCACACCACCATGAGGTAGAGCTGACGGCACGTTTTTTTTTATGTGGTATCCCCAGGAGGCCTATTCCACATGTCACAAAGAAAGTTGTTGTCGCTGCTGTTAAAAATTGACTCCAGAACTGTATTGAAGTGGTAATGTATCACTGAAAATCGTGTACTTTTGTTTCAACTTGCCAATTACACGCTCCACGTAAATTCTCACATTGAAATTGCATATACACTATAGTTTTTTTTATCTCGTTACAGCACATATTACGTGCAACGTTTTTCATGAATGTTTGAAATTTTGATAACATTTGAAATAAACAAATCTCATAGTTGCCGCAGTGGCATCTGAACAGTAAAAAATGATTTATTATACCCAATTATTTAATCAAATTAATTTACACTAATTATTTAATCTTACCGCTTGCTTTTTTTTTGGCTCTCTCTTTGACGAGCCGAAGCTTTTGCTCGATTGGCAGCTATCTGCTGCCCCATGTCAACTACCTTTCTCAAAGAAAATTCTCTGGAGTTCCCACACCCCTCGCAATATTTTTGGAGATCTACATTGAAAAAGGGAGTAGTCAAATTAATTCCACAAAAAGACAAACTTTTGAATTTTCTTTCTTTAATTAGGATAGTCGATTACTTAGTGAATAATCAAAATGACGAATGATCATATTTTTAAAGATGGATGCTTAGCAGTAAATTGTAATACATACCACAGATCAGAAAATTGCACTCTCAACAACGTATCACGGTGCAGGTACGGATGTCGTATTGCACCGCCGGAAAATGTAATTTGCAGGAGGGACATATCTCTAAAAAGAAAATTTGTAATTTAACTAATCAAGTTTACTTTCAAACATAAAGGTTCCGTAACTTTGTCCAAAATACGCTTACAGACAAGCGGTAAATAACAAATTAATACTCACGCAACTAAAGAATTCTCCGACTATGAATCCTTACTCCACACTCACAACAAAATCTATGAGGATTTTATAAACAAATAAAGGGTATTTTTAATAAATATTATACACCAAGTGAATTAAGGTTTTTGTTTGATGAACCCTTTGTTTAAGCCAATCAGGTATTTTTTTTGTAAAAAAAAGTAGGTAATAAAATGGACATTTTACTTACCATGTTGATTTACACACCACTAAGAACAACGCAAAATGAATAATTGCAAAGGCCACGGGTGACTGTTGAATGACAATGTTAACTAGCAACTACTGAATTTTTAGTTCCGTTTTATCACGAAAACTGTAGACGGTTCTAAAATTTCACCGGAGGCAGTACCTTGCTAGACAAATGCGTATCGTAAATTTATGTTTTGGCAGGACCATTGGACTGGACAATAAATTCTGCAAGTAATGACGGCTAGAATACCAGAATTCAAGCAAGAGATCCTGATATTCCTGATGCTGTAAGTAAAACCGCATGTCAACAAATTGCAAATAACGGTTATGCGGAGAAGGAACTTTGTGTCGGATCCCTTTATTAAGGGTAACCGCCTCCGTAATCCGCGAGAAGCTTAAATAAACCGTCCTAAAATAAATATACAATTACATAGTAAATAAAAAGAGAAGAAAGATGAATGGTCCCCGACACCAAAAGGTAAAAGAGGCTACGAAATAAAAATATGAAGGAACTTTTTAATTTAAAAACTAATAACTAACCGAATGCTATAGAACACTGCAGTTTAAATTGAAACTAAATGAATTAATAACAAATTCATCCATTTTCAAGTAAGGTCTATTCTATAATGTATAAGGGTTATTTATATTTATACAGTACAGTAAACATTGCGCTTCCATACTTTGACCAAAATTATTTAAAAAGATATTTTTGTCAGCTACACGGAAAAATTGTATGTTCAACACATTAGAAAATTCCATGCTCACGTAAAACTTTTACATTCGCTGGAAAACTCTCACTTTTTCTAACTTGTAGAATAATCTACTATTAATTCACTAGGAATTTAAGAATAAAATTAACTCGCTAGCATATAAACATTATAAACAGTTACTTATGGTTGCTATTATAGAGATAATAATAATAATGCCAGTTTAAAATGTATTATGTATGGATGTATAATCGATAACCTCGTTTTACCTTGTGGTGTAGAGGCTGGTGCTTTATGTGCTTGCATCTGGCCGTACAATGCTCAACTTGCTCCGGATTCGGGATACAAAGTTGGAGCCCGCCTTTTTATGCTTGCACAGCACCCATTATGTGAGGTGTCTGTGTGTGTTATGTTGACCTTGTTACTCTATCTCTTAGGTCTGTGGTTCTGAGTAGAGCACAGTTAACCTGGGAGTGGTCGCGCTATGGTCGATTCAACCGCACATTTTAAAAAATTGCTGTAGCTTTCTAATGCAGCTCTTTTGCGACTTGAACCTTTAAAAATTCTCCTAAAATGCAGTTTTGCTATTTTTAGTAACATTTCAGCACATTTAAAAAAATTTAAAACCGTTTTTTTGTTAATGCGGTTGATTCGACCTGGGCTCGACCTCTAACGTATCTGGTATTATAAATTAACAAGCAATCCAGTAAGACAAATGTCTCATTTAAAAAAACAAAAAAGACCGTTTTTCAAATAGAACGCGTATTAAATAAAAATTGTACCCAGACCTGGAAGGTGTCAAAGTGGTTGCCTAACCGATCGACGTTTTAAGGCGCAGAGGGTCGCAGCTCCGTTTGGCTGCTGAAACATCCATATATATAATAGACTTGTCTGTCCGTCCGTCCGGGACGCTGTTTCAGCAGCCAAACCGTAAGAGATAGAAAAAAAAGTTATTAAAGTTATATGTTTGGAATGGTCATGTCAGGTCAGCAACCGAATTTCAGTCTCTAACACTAATTATTATCGTAATTATCCTAATCCGAACTTTTTAGGTTAGATTCTAGGCAAATTTTATCAAGGCGAATGCTACTGGTAGTTTGCTACCAACAATGACGTCATATACGTACGTGTGGTGAATATGCGTTCTATTTGCAAAACGGTCTTTTTTGTTTTATTAAATGAGACATTTGTCTGACTGGACTGCTAGTTTTTATTTAATACGCGTTCTATTTGAAAACGGTTTTTTTTGTGATTTCTCGGAAACCAGAAGTGTCACGTGACTGAAATTCGGTTCCTGAGCTGACATGACCATTTCAAACATATAACTTTAATAACTTTTTTCTCTATCTCTTACGGTTTGGCTGCTGAAACAGCGTCCCGGACGGACGGACAGACAAGTCTATTAGATAAAGGATGCTACGCTGTAAAATCGTTTATTATGCTTTCCTAATAAAGTGCAAGAGAAATGCTATAGTTATTAACGATATAAGGCCGTTAGTAGGCATCTAACAAACGAGGATAAATTTGTGGCCGATGCCGTCAGGCCGATGCTAATGAATTTATCCGAGCCATGGCCATGGCTGTTATGTGGAACTTTTCAGTCAGGTTGACAGTTCTGTTATTAACAAATAACAAGTAGGTGTTATGAAAAATATTTTTATTAATTTACACACATTCTGTTAAAAAACTAACTGCGGTTGAATCGACCGGGGCGCGACCACTAACAAAAGTTTAGGACGCGCGACTACACCCGGGTTAATTTGTTGCCCAACTGTGAATGGTCTCACCGAGCCCGGTTCAAATCGCAAGGCTGCGGAAAATTCCGGCCCTCGCGGGATTCGAACCGAGGACTTGCTTAATGGAAGGCAAGCGCTTACCCATCTACGCAACTCGGCTTCTTGTGTTTAAAATGACAAAGAAATAATAATTAATCGAGTTATTTAACAATATCAGTAACGGCGTAGCTGGAGACTTGAGTTACAGCATTTATATTTTTATGACGCTCAACGCCTCAACGGCTTAAACCTGAAAAGAAACAGATTGCAGGCAGCTGAAAATTATTTTGTTGGCCCAAATAATTCTCACATATAATCTCATAAGAGCATTAATTCTTTCCGGAATTATTTTTTGACTGCGTTCCAACCACGTCGTATTAATTAGGACGCCTTCCAGAGGCGAGCGCTTGCTTTCCAGAAACTTTCGATTTGAAAATATATTTTTTGACACTTTTCCTTACTGCCAATCTCTAGCGAGCTTTTAAGGCTTTCTTTAGTGCAACAAAAGTAAATTCGTCCTACATTTTAAACGCGGCATATGCCGAGGGTTTCAGCTAGTGAATATATATTACGGCCCTCAGTGCGGTAGTGGATATTACCGTACTCGTAACATATAAATAAATACATTGAACCAGAATTTATTGATGAAGATAAAATATTGAACAATACACGTTTGATTGTGGCACTCAACGAGACTCGTTTTATTGCCGCAAATCTCGGCTCATCGTCTCGTTTTGGAAATCAAACTCGCTTCGTTAAGATGCTCATAATCAAACTTGTATCGTTAATATCTATAAAACTGCCAAATAAAAGTCAATTTTACGTGCTGTCGTAGGTAATAGATATTAACGATACAAGTTTGATTATGAGCATCTTAGCGACACCAAAACGGTGAGCCGAGTTTTGTAGCAATCAAACGAGTCTCGTTAAGTGTCATAAGCAAACGTGTATTGTTCAATATTTTATCTTCATCAATAAATTCTTGTTCAATGTATTGCACTGAGTGCTTTAATGAACTTTTAACGATACTAAAATTAATTTGGTTAATAGTCTATAACAACACCGATGAAGATAAAAAGAATTTACGAAACTATTACATATTTCATACAGCTATAATGTACATGACTTAAAGACAACGGTTGGAGGTCATATAAATTAGTTTTCTAAGAAGTTGTAAGATGTTAAGGTTTGTAGATAATCACATATACTAAAATAGGAAGAAGAATGAACAGTGAAGTAATAATATTGTAAGCAAGGGAAACATTTCGACCCAAGTGGTGTGGCATTATGAATAGAATGAGCGACAGTCGATTTCACATTAGTCACCGTCATTCAGAAGGGAAAGATATAGCCCACTGGAGAAATGGATCCAGCAAATTAAAGAGACAGAGAGACGTGGAAAAGACGACATATATCTATTCCGAAAAAAGGTACTCTATAGAAATTTTCTATTAAAAACAGTCGATATGTTACTGGTAAAGCCGAAGTGTCGGTACACTTAAATAGGATTTCTTAAACAATGTGCATGTGTGTAAATGCATTTTTAACAACGTCAAAAACTAGAAAATACGCTGATATATACAAAAAACCTAATTAACTACGAAGAAACGGAAAAAAACAAGCTATAGCTCTACATGATCACACAGGGGGACAAAAAATTACAATATTGACGAAATCGACTACTAACTGAGACACAGTATGAAAAAAGAAAATATATAAGACTTTTGTTAAGTTCTGGATAAAATGTATCCTTGGATTAAACTTCAAGGCTAATAGCCTATATGGGGCTCCAGACTAATCACAACTAAAAGAAAGAAAGTGCATGAAGACGCAAAGGAGATATTCAGATTAAGAGCTGAACGAGAGAATTCAGCCAAACTTAGCGCTGAAAAATTAGATACCAAAGCTGAAGATTGTAGTGAACATTTAACAAGCTACTTAAATAACAAAATTACCCCAAGCAAATCAAAAAGTTAATTTAAGAAATGCAGCATTTCAACTAAAATGTGTACCGATCAGAAACAACATTACATCGTTCTATAGTGCTCTTACCAATAATATCACGGCTGCTTGAAAAATATTTCTCAAAAGGCTAAGGCCGATAAAACAAAGAAAACAGCTGATTCCTGCTCACCACTTTGGATTAAAAAATCAACTTTCCGCTATAGTCTAGGTGCACAGGATAATCAATTCGATCGGGTCTTAAGGGAAAGAAGTGTGCTTATAAATCTTTCTACATATTGCGCAGGCAATAAATTATTGCACTAAAGACCACATTAATTAGAAAAAAAAGGTTCCTAAACAATGTGCTGTACTTTTGAGGCCTCACATTTTTAGTAGACTGCTTAGGATTGAGCGACAAGACGTGTATTTCTACTGGTATGAAATTAAGACAGGAGTATCGCAGCATAGTGCACTGTTGTCCAATGTTGTACCACTTATACACCAGTGACATCTCAACAACCGACGAGGCCACAATAGCTACTTTCGGAGACTATACTGCAATCGTAGCGGCAGGCAAAAGTAATGAAGGTACAGTAATAGAACTATAGAAAGTCCATTGATGAACAAAACAATGGATAATAAAGCTGAACGAAAGCAAATCAGCGTGCATTAACTTTATGGATAAGAAAGATAATTAGGTGCCAGTGAGTCTCAACAACTGCATTATATCGCATTCAAATACATCGAAGTATTCTGGAGAGAACTTGGATGCCACATTACTTTGGAGAAAGCACATAAAATACAAAAGAAAAGAAGCAAACATAAAATATAGAAATATGTAGTCACTGCTGATAAGAAAATCCCAACCCTCAATACACAACAAGTTACTTTCTTATAACTAGGTATTGAGACCGATACGAATATATCGTGTGTTACAAGAAAGAAAAACTCATTCGCAACATACCATGATCAAAATTAAGTTTGACATAACTTGATGCTTTTTTGTACAACTAAGTATTGAGACAAGATCATCAAATTTCTTCAAGTGCCTTACGGAAGTGTGCATTTGCTAATCGTTGAAACAGATAGCTATCAAGCCAGCTTTTTCAATTGCAAGATTACTGCCACTAAGATAATTAGTTAAAAGGTTGCTCTTTGTAGGTTAAAGATTATTTTCAAAAATCCATGGAGTCTCTGGTACTCGAACTATATCCGTTATAGATAAGTGCGATGCTATTCACGTAACAAGTGCTTGCTTCATATAAAAGGGCCTGTAGTAACAGTACCTTCATCAGTTAATCATCATGTTTCGTGTAGCGCTCATTTCAGCTCTAATTGCTCTCACTTGTGGTAAGTGTATTAAATTAATTTTTATTTTTGTAGCTAGTTAAATTAACAACTTTAAAATATCAGCAGGCCGTGTGCTAAAGGATGTATCCAACTTAGAAGGAAAAATAGTTGGAGGAAGAGATGCAACGATAGAAGAATTCCCATACCAACTTTCTTTTGAAATTAATGGCAGACACAACTGCGGAGCTTCCCTGGTCAAACCCAACGTTGCTGTAACAGCAGCTCATTGCACTGAAGGTCTACAGTAAGTTTCCTTGTGAGTTTTTACTTTACCCTTCTTATCTTAGTATTTCTTAACAGCGAGTACATCAGCTATCTGTCTATTCGCACTGGAAGCACCGTGCGTGAAGCCGGTGGACAAGTAGCTCGAATTCTGAGCATATGTGACCATCCCAAGTACAACTCCCCCGATTACGACGTTTCAGTTTTGCTTTTGGATCGATCCTTTAGTCTTGGTGCTGGAACTCAACTGATTGATTTGCAGCCCATAAACTCCGAGATAAAGTCTGGAACTCTCGCGACTGTTACTGGTTGGGGTCGACTGGCCTCTGGAGGAGCAGCGCCCACAATACTGCAGGCAGTTGAAGTGCCTAAGCTTAATGATGTTAGTTGTGCAGCTAATTACCCACTAGACGATATAACGTCGCGAATGGTTTGCTTTGGATACGACCAAGGTGGTAAAGACTCGTGTCAAGGCGATTCTGGAGGTCCTTTGGCCGTTGCAGGAAAGTTGGTCGGCGTGGTATCGTGGGGCCGTGGATGCGCTGGCCCCAATCGCCCCGGAGTGTACGTCAAAGTATCGGAACCGGAAATTCATAATCACATTAACAGCTGCATAGCAAACTTCTGATACAAAGTAGAATAGAAATGTAAACAATAAGGGTTAATTTGAAAATTTTGTACACTTAAAAAATAAATCGAATTTGCAATAACTCTTAGGATTTTATTAGCAACCTTCTTATCTCATGTATTTTCGGGTTGTGCTAACAATAACTAATGTGTAGAAAAAGCTGCAATAGAAACATAAAGATAATAGAAAGTGATATATGTAGTACCGAGAACTAAAATGCTAAAGTATTGATTTTTTTAAAATTGAAAACACCTATTAGTGTTTTCTCAATTATCCTTTAGTCTTAAAGCCAATGCGCAATTGTGTCAACTTAAGATGTTAAAGAAAAATAGCTGCCCTTTGGAATTCTTCCCTTTCTAAGATAATGAAATAGACACATCTTTTTGTATAACATTGTGCTAGGTCTGCTTTTCACTGTCACTTACACTTATTCGAAGGGTTTAATCCTTTTGATCCTCCACAGTATCCCACTCTTCATAAATCTCTGGACTTCTTTATCTATTGTCATCTTGTGGCAGCGGTTGACATTTAACATGGACTTGAGGAGAATTTTCATGGCATTTGGTATATGTGATGTGTACTGACTTGCTTTGGTTGAGCTTTATAAGCAATTTATCTGACCATATCGCTGTATCTCATCGAGGTTTTTCTGGAGCAGTCGGGCTGCTTCATGGTGTTTTGCTGTCACAGAAAAAGTTGCCGTGGTTGTATTCTCATTTGTGGGCAGGTCAGCAGTGCATAGTAAATAAAGAATTGGTCCCAAGACACTGCCTTGAGGCACTCTTGTTTTAATGGTGTACAAGGATGTAACCCCCTGGTTGAATTTTACTTGAAATAACCTTTCCTCTAAGTATGATTTTAAGATCATATAAAAGGTATGGGGTAACACTAGTTTTAATTTATATAGTAGGCGTTTGTGCCAGACTTTATCAAAAGCCTGGCTGACATCAAGAAAGGTTACTGAACAGTAGCTCTTCTCTTCGAATGTGGTGTTTATAACGTCGACTAATCTGTAAATCTGCTCAACTGTGGATTCGTGTCTTCTGAAACCAAATTGAAAAACAGGGAACAGTTTTTCTTCGTTTACTGTTGACATTAATTGTTTCAGCAACATATTTTCGAACAATTTCGACAAAATTGGTAGTAGCCTTATTAGCCTGTACAATGAAACTTCGGTATCTGGTTTTCCTGATTTATGTATTGGTATTATCCGCGAGACTTTCCATTGTGCTGGGAAGTAGTATAGCCTTAGAATTACTTTGAAGATACAGGTAATCATAACTAGTGAAACGGGCCAATTTCTGTATTCATATACTTTATACCTCAATCCTATTATACACTGTTAGCAATAAAGCTTAACCGTATGTATCATTATTTCTTAACCAAGTAAGTACGTAGTATAAGCAACAACAATGCAGAAGCGGCCCCTTATTATAAGTATCTGTACATGCGATCACGAGTCCAAGCGTGAGTGAATATGCGTATACAGCAGCATAATTCGGGAAATAGCGGAATGATAAGTAGAATTGCAACAATGCCGTGAGGGCTGGCGGGAGATTCATTGGCACCAAAACCAGTAAAAGGTGCGTGTTGTAAGCAGACAAGCGACTCGTGCGTAGAAATTAACAGAGGTGCTAAGCGTGCTAGTAACAGCTCTAAAAGTGTTTCCGAAAGCAGCTATAGACTGGTGCACCATCGCCAAAGGCTGCCGCCGCTGCTAGAAGGAAGCTATCACTGCGACGCAATAGAAGTAGTGCCTTTCTTGTGCTACTACAAGAACATTTGGGACCAAAAGCTAGGTTAGTTGAGAGCTATAACCACCGTACAAGGTGAGATATTATTGCTACATCGGAGTCCATCGTTTTCGTGTTTGAGAGCACAGGAAATCCCATGCAACCAAGATCTCGCGGTTTTGGGACACTTGATATTTGGGGATTCGTTTTAATATGTTTTTGTGACTGTCCTACATCGTATCCGGCAAATGTTAGAATGCTCGTAGTTTGTATGTTAAGCGCATTACTCACCTCTTTGAGGCCGTTTAAATGTTTGTTGTTAATGATTTTGTTGAGACAGTTTATTTTCATTAGTTTTTAGGTTAAAAATTATTAGAATCGTTGCGTCCAAGTATTTATATTAGCGAAAGTTGTACGGCATTTGCATGACGAATTTAATCCATTCTCGGTCTTCACGTCATGCTTGTGACATAGATTTAGGTTGAATGCAACCTCAGGTAATTTGCAAGTAAGTTTGCGTAATATTAGTGTGTGACATTTTGACAACGTTTGGGAATTAACCATAGTCACATATCGGTTTACAAAGCGCTATAATTGAAAACAAGATCTTGGGTTCTGCGAGTGCGATATTGCTATTTTTGATAAACTTTAACGGTGCTCTTGCATAGTGGGTAATTGGTCGAATTCACCTAGTAATTCCAAATTTAAGCTGTAATAAATGTGTCATCGCCATTGTGCTATTGACTTGTTAGTTTTGCATTTAGCCATTTGGTTAGTCATTCTGTGATTCGATTATGCATATTAATATACTTTTTTCTAGTTATTTGAGCTACGTCAATATTTCGTTTACGCTTTAATGATTATGTAAATTATGTACCATAATTTTGGTGAGATTTCTTATGACACTTACTGCTGTGATATAATTTGTGATATTCGGAATTGGTTTGCCGTGTGATATCTTATGTGTGCATTTTATTTGTATTTGTATTACTGAATTTTCGATATTATACTGCCATGACATCTTTGCCTACGTATGTGATTTTGTGCCTTTGTCGTTACCTTTTTATTTTCAGGTTTGGTTAGTAGTTCCTTCTGTAGTGTACCTTTTGATTAGCAAAGTGCTGGGTTACTTGCTACTTGGCGCCCATATTTTTATTTTACAGCTGAAGCTTTTGAGTCTTTTGTTTCACCCACGACCAGCTCCGACTGAAAAGTCGGTACCCTTTGCTTATTTCACCGTGACGGTAACATGTAATCTGATGTTAAGTCTAAGCTAGGTTTAATATGGAGATAACCTCTTGGTATTCCTTTTGTTACAAGCAAGTCCAGAAGGTCAGGTATTTTGTTTATATAGGTTGGCCAATATGTCCGTATAAATGTTGATAGAAAGTCTAATTGTTGTTTCTGAATCACGTTTGGGGGTACTTTTCCTCTGTCAGGTGGTAAAAGACGAGAAACCCAAAGCGTGTTTATGCCTGCGTATCTGATTTTGTGTCTTTGTCGTTACCCTTTTATTTTCAGGTTTGGTTAGTAGCGCCTTCTGTAGTGTACCTTTTGATTAGCAAAGTGCTGGTTTACTTGCTACTTGGCGCCCATATTTTTATTTTACAGCTGAAGCTTTTGAGTCTTTTGTTTCACCCACAACCAGCTCCGGCTGAAAAGTCGGTTGCCTTTGCTTATTTCACCGTGACGGTAACATGTAATCTGATGTTAAGTCTAAGCTAGGTTTAATATGGAGATAACCTCTTGGTATTCCTTTTGTTACAAAGAAGTCCAGAAGGTCAGGTGTTTTGTTTATATAGGTTGGCCAATATGTTCGTGTAAATGTTGATAGAAATCTAATTGTTGTTTCTGAATCAAGTTGGAGGTACTTTTCCTCTGGCAGGTGGTAAAAGACGTGATACCCAAAAGGGTGTTTTTGGCGTTGCAGTCCCCACCGGCGAGAAAACGTCCTCCAGGTGATGCCAAATATTCTAGAAAATCTTCTTTGTTTGGTCGATCATTGGGGGGATAGTACACAGCCGAGATTGCCAAAGGCCTTTGCCAATCGTTGATCATTACACTTATCGCTTGTAAGTAATCCTTGTCGTATTTCGGTAGTTCGTGGTGTTCAATTTTGCTCCTAACTTTTACCGCTGTCCCACCTCTTGTCCATCTGTCAGGAGTAAGGTGTTTAGTATAGTAAATAGCATAGTTGGGTATTTTCACCTGCGTTGGCTATTCGAAGAATGCGAAGCCCACTGATGATTCCAGCAAGCGAGAAAAATGTCGTTCGGACAGAGCGCCGTTAGCGCGCAATATCTTTGTTTATTATGACCTGAAAAAATACTTGGGGGTAACGGGTAGACCTTCCTCTATGATCCCGATAGAAGATAATTCTACTTCAGGGAAGCGCTCCTGCCCACGTGAGCCATTTTTCTCTCTCGCCCGCATAACCTGGGAGGAATAATGTCCCAAACCCCAACTCCTACCATACCATATTTTATCCTTCTCCCACATCCTATACCATGCGGTAGGCAACAGAAAACCACAGCATTATGTTTTCCCTAGTAAAATCAGCATGACATGGATAGTAATTCGGTAGATGATAGAGTTACTGATCATGGAATTCGGACTCCAACATCCGGCAGGAGAAGAAAAAGCTGTAGGACTTCTTCGGTCGTCATCTCACGAAATCCGTACACTAGCACGAAAATGTCAGAAATTAAAGGGATTAGCACTTGGAATGTAAGCAGTTTATTCCAGGGAGGAAAAACTCATAACTTATTAAGAGAAATGGGAAGGCTTAAGATGGACATACTCGAAGTGAGCGAAATGCGATAGCCAGGGTCGGGGGAATGCCAAATGGATGGATACCACATTTACTACTCTGGAAACGAAAACCCTCAACACTGGAATGGAGTTGGAATAATTGTCAGTCAGGCAATTAATAAAGCAGTGAAAAACGTCATTTACATCTCAGATCGCGTAATTCTAGTACAATTGGAAACAAAGCCAATAGCATGCAACATAATTCAAGTATATGCCCCCATGTTCGAAGGCGACACCTGGAAAGAAGCCCAACATAAAGCTGAACTGGGTATAAGCAACATTAAAGATTGGTTAGTTAAGAACTTACTAACTTTAAACTACAGTAAAACGAAATTCATAACTTTTTCAGCAACTAAATCTACCCTCCTCAATTTAAACCTTTTACATATTCACAACAAGGAATGTTACAAAATACGATGCAACTGTCCTACAATTGATAATGTTAAACAAATTGAATATCTAGGTATAATCCTTGATGAAAACTTGAGATGGCGTGAACACATAGCTTACCTTGCCCCAAAAATTCGAAAGTGCTTATACATTTTCTATAGACTCCGTTACTCCCTTACCATAGCCGGTCTCAAAACTCTTTATCATGTATTTGTCGAATCACTCCTCAGATATGGTATAATAATTTGGGGTCGCACCTTCACTTCAACGCTACATCCTATTTTTACTGCTCAAAAAAAGATTTTAAAAACTATGTTAAATAAACCCCTCTTGCACCCCTCTAGCAATCTCTTCTGTGAAGCAAACGTTGTTTCGGTTCAGCTGTTGTACATCAAATCTTGTTTATTGTTTATATACAGTAATCCTTATATTAAAACTCAAATTACCCACCAGCACCTTACTAGGCAAAAAAGTAAATTTAATGTATCTGTCCCCAAAAAAAACTTAACACTTACCCAAAAATTTATCACTTATGTAGGACCGAAGTTTTACAATTTACTTCCAATTTCCTTTAATACAATAAATAATATAAGGCTATATGCTAGCAAAATCACAAAATGTATTCAAGCAAACCCATTACTTTTTCTAAAAATCCTTAATTAAAGCAATTAACTTACTTGTTCATTAAACTCAAATTACTGCAAACAATGGTACGACGATAGCTTAACTTAACTGTATTCATGCGCACTGGGAATAGTTCTATGTCAGCTTTTATGTAATATTTTTTTTCATATACAGACCGGACACACACGAGCTTGTGCTTATGTGTCCAAATTAATTTAATTTTATATATATACGTATATTATACACTTTTCTTGATATATAATTATTTTTTTTTTTTAAATTTATAATGTATGTAAGAGAAATATGTAATATTAATATTAAAAATAAACTTACTTACTTACTTACTTACAGAAATGGCGCTTGATGACGAAGTTGAGTTATTCTTTAAGGACTTAAAAAAGGCAACTGATTTTCTCAAGACACATAAAATTAACATAGTGATGGGCGACTTCAGTTCTGTTAAATTATAAAGGAATTAAAACCAGATTGAATTAACAAAAGACATATAATCGCCGAAAAATGAGTACAGATTACTTTCAAAGGTTATTTTAGCTTCGAAGCGCCGCTGTTCGAATGCTGGCAGCGAATGTGCCCGTCTCGATCATGTCCTCTCCAAGGGCCGCTTCCATGCACCTGAAGATCCAGTAACAGGGCCCAATTGTTCTCGCCTTGGCGCCATTCCGGGTGACTGCCACTGCACCCCATTAGCGCCGGAAAGGAATTTTGGAACCAGCTCGCGGGGTCAGAAACGGGGTTAGAAACGGGGTCAGAAACGTGCTCAGAAACCAATTCTTAACAATTCCAAAATAGGAAAGGGACAAAGAGAAGATGTGGTAGGCAATTACAGTTTAGGAACATCCAACGAAAGAGAAAACCGACTGGTGCAGTTTTGTTTGGATAAAGATTATGTAGCAATAAACACATTTCTCGATCATCATCCAAGACGTCTATATACGTGGACTTCCAACGCCAACTGAAACGTAAGAGATCAGATAGATTTCATACTACATAATAAAAGGTTCAGAAACTCTACAAAAAACGCGAAGACTTATCCTAGTGCCGACGTGTACACATATCACAATTTACTAGCAGCATTCATAAATCTAAAGTTACAAAAATGTGTTAGATCCCAAAAAGTAAGTCGACTAGATACACAAAAATGAAAAGATCCTATAATAAACTTAAAACTTAGGAACGAAATAACTAAAAAATTAACAAGCGTAAAAGACACAACAGATAGTGGCGGAATAGAACACACGTGGAATCAGTTAAAAGACACAGTGAAGGAAGTCGGAGAAAAATATTTAAAATCAAATACAAGACAAAAGGAACATCCTTGGAAGACAGATGAAATCTTACAATTGATGGATTTAAGACGAACATACAAAAATAAATGTGCACAAAGATACAAGGAAACTGAAAAGCAAATCCGGTCAAAAATTAGAATAGCAAAAGAAAAATGGTTCACCGAACGTTGTTCCGAAATTGAAATCTTAGATGGAAAACACGACTCGCTTAATTTACACAAAAAAGTGAAACAAATTGCTGGACGAGCATAACAACATATTAACATCAACTGAAGATAAATTAAAAGAATGGAATAAATATCTGGAAAATTTATTCAACGACAATAGAAGTGAAAATTATAACTCCGAGCTGAGTGAAGGAATTGACATAACTAGGTCAGAAGTTGAATATGTTATCTCGTTAGTAAAGAATGGCAGACGAAATGTATGTTGAGGTTTTAAAGACTCTTAAAGATGATAGTTCACTTTTGATTTTGGTTAACCTATTTAATAATATTATATAAGACAGGGGTAATACCGAGAGAATGGTTAAAATCGATCTTCGTGACAATACCCAAAAAACCAAGTGCAAAACACTGCAAAGACTACAGAACTATCAATCTAATGAGCCATGTACTAAAGATATTTCTGAAGATCATTCATAATCGCATTTATCGCAAAAGATCAGCGATTCCCAGTTTGGTTTCCGGAGTGGATTCGGGACGAGAGAGTCCTGATAGTTGGAAACGAAATTGTCGAACGTGTCAACTCTTATAAATATCTTGGTTGTCATCTAAACGATAAATGGGACATGACATCGGAAATTAGAAGTCGCATCGAACAAGCTAGACAAGCATTTGCTAATATGAAAAAAGTTCTTACTAGCAGACATCTGAAAATTGCTCTTAGAATTAGACTGTTGCGGTGCTACGTTTTAAGTATTCTATTCTATGGAGTGGAGGCCTTAACGCTAACAGAGGCCATGTGCAAGAAATTGGAGGCTTTTGAGATGTGGGCCTATCGTAGGCTAATGAAAATTTCTTGGGTTGACAGAACTACAAATGTAGAAGTTTTGCAGCTCATAAACAAACCAAGAGAAGTTTTAAACACCAGAAAAAGAAGAAAATTAGAGTATTTTGGCCACATCATCCGTATCGACAAATACAGATTACTGCAGATTATAATTCAGGAAAAAATAGAGGAAAAGCGTAATCCAGGCCGACGCAGGACATGATGGCTCAAGAACCTTCGCCAATGGTATGGACAAAGTACAACATCCCTTTTCAGGAAAACTACAGAGAAAATTCAAGCCATGCAATTGATCGCCAACGCCCTAGGAGGGCAGGACACATGAAGAAGAAGAAAAAATACCCAAAATTCACAATTAATGCAACAACCAACTATATTAACATAATTTCCACAATAAATGCCGATTGCTTCTAACATGCAGTACGCACAACCTCAATAATATTCCAAAGCAATACTATCAACCATTAAGTCAACCTACCTTCAAAAACCAAATGATGATGTAAATCAATATAATTACTAGCAAGTTAGCAAAGAAATTCAGGTTCAAAGATTTAACGACTACCAGGAAGTCACAAATAGAAAATCCAAAGGCAAAAGAATAAATAACAGTCCTACATCGCTCGAAAAAACCGTAAAACAGCTTCAATCAAATACAACGTTAACAACCAACAGCCAATTTGAACTCATTTGAAAGGAAACAATGCAGAAAGAAAAAAGCCGAAATGGAAACAAGTGAGAAAACTGAAAAAGTTTCTCCCTTCATACTACACTTCGTCCAGCATTTTCAGCCCCTTCTACAACCCATACAGCAACAGTTCAAAAAAAATAAATTTTTTTCACTACGTTTTTTGTAAATGATCCTTACACTGTCAAGTTTGAGGGATGTAGGCTACATTTACAAAAATTGTTACAGTTTCCATGACAATGTACTTACTTCCCTAGAGAAGTGAATTACTTACATCCCGCATGTATTACAACTGATAAGATGCCATGTCCGCCACTTGGTTAACACGAAAAAAAACCATTGTCGTTCGTACTATTATTAATTTTTAATCAGAATACAAGCACAAAGATCACAAAACAGCATTTGCAACCGCATTCATGCATTTTTTCCAATAATTTTTCACAGTGCGTTTATAACTGTCAACCAAAACGTCACAGCGCTATAAGGCTACTATAGTTTAGCAAATGTCATAATTTTACGCCAGGTTATTACCTACCATTTAGTTTACAAAAGGAAATATTGGTAGTGAAAAAAATTATGTACTTTACACAGGATGTAGGAAGATTTACACTACCACGAACCTTGCTACCCTCGTTCGCTTCGCTCACTCAGGCATCAAACGGTCTCGGTAGTGTAAATCTTACCTACATTCCTTGTAAAGTAATATACTATTATTACCAAACACTGATTGGAAACAAAGTTAAACTAGAAGTCAAAACAGTCGAACACTACAAATTTATGAAAAAATTGCTAGATGATAACAAAGATCGTAAGACGCACCTACGCATTACCAGAAGAAAAAATGTTTAAGGTGGTGTTAGGAAGCTTGCACCACAGCACAGAAAGAAACTGAAATCATACAGGCTTTAGTTGAACTAAGTCACACTGTTAAAAACGACACAAATATAATAAACTGGCAAACAAGAAAACCACGTAACCTATTTTTCATAGATCTACTACACAATAAAAATAACATGCGTCATACGACCACTCTCCACGAATTACGTTGCAATTGAACAACCAATCAACGTTACGTCACTCCTCGCGCCTGTCACAGAGAAGTATAAATATCTCCACACCGACCTTCAGTTCTTAGTGCGACTTTCACTCTGATGATGCAAGCTGGAAGGTCTTGCTAAACGTTAGCGAATATGGATATATCAACAGCAACGATGCCAAATCTGCCTAAGTATCATTGTTGTGAAGGTACTCAAACAATATGGGTCACCAAAGAGCATGGCTATCGCGTGGATTTTTGCTAGAATTCACAAGATGCAAGGGACATTAAGCCAGGGAATTCTGGGTGTTTATCCACAAGTACCACTCAGTCTAAGCCGAAATTCTATGTTAAATAGTATAAAAATAACAAAGAAATTTATAATATTACACGTCTGTTAATCGCTGTAATAAAATTCCAGGCACCAAGTAGGAAACCAGTAACAATCGTACAATGCAAACGATGCCAAACTTACGGTTACACGAGGAACCAATGTACGAGACCGTACAGATGTGTAAAATGTGCTGGAGACCACGACTATAGATCATGTGCAAAAAAGAAACCGACGCAAACCCGCAAAATGTGTGTTATGTGGCAGGAACCATCCGGCAAACTACAGAGGTTGACGGGTTTACACAGAGATACTACGAAGACGATACCCTAACCGAAACGCAACAGCAGTACAACCTGAAAAACAACCAATAATGTAAAACAAACCACGTATATACCAAAACACCAACAAAGACCCCTCACTCGTAACGAAACAAATATGCGGTCACAATAATATAGACATACAAAATAAATGGTGGGTGCCGAATACCCAAATCACAGTGACAAGACCAGCGGATGAAACCACTAACCGTCCACATATGCAAACTCTGGCCCAAATTCTCCATCAACTGGCAAACTCAAATTCCGTCATAAGTCAGCAGATAATAAACAATCAGCATCAAAGAATAACCGAGCTAACAGCAGAAATTAAACTACTCAGAGAAAGTTTAACAAAAGTTTAAAAAATGACTCAATTATACAAAATAGCTCAGTGGAATTGAAATGGACTGGGAAATCACAAAGACGAAGTAATTACATTCTCTTATTTAATTAAATAGACATCCTACTGATAAGCGAAATTCACTTTAACAAAGAATGTAGGTGAAAATACCCAACTATGCTATTTACGATACTAAATACCTTACTCCTGACAGATGGGCAAGAGGTGGGACAGCGGTAAAAGTTAGGAGCAAAATTGAACACCACGAACTACCGAAATACGACAAGGATTACTTACAAGCGATAAGTGTAATGATCAACGATTGGCAAAGGCCTTTGGCAATCTCTGCTGTGTACTATCCCAACAATGATCGACCAAACAAAGAAGATTTTCTAGAATATTTGGCATCACTTGGAGAGCGTTTTCTCGCCGGTGGGGACTGTAACGCCAAAAACACCCTTTGGGTTTTACGTTTTTTACCACCTGGCAGGGGAAAAGTACCCCCAAAACGTGATTCAGAAACAACAATTAGACTTTCTATCAACATTTACACGAACATATTGGCCAATCTATGTAAATAAAACATCTAACCTTCTGGACTTCTTTGTAACAAAAGGAATACCAAGAGGTTATCTCCATATTAAACCTAGCTTAGACTTAACATTAGATCACATGTTATCGTCACGGTGACTATAAAAGAAATAAGCAAAGGCAACCGACTTCTCAGCCGGAGCTGATCGTGGGTGAAACAAAAGACTCAAAAGCTTCAGCTGTAAAATAAAAATATGGGAGCCAAGTAGCAAGTAACCCAGTACTTTGCTAACAAAAGGTACACCAAACCTGAAAATAACAGGGTAACGGCAAAGGCACAAATCAGATACGCAGGCAAAGATGTCAAGGCAGTATAATATCGAAAATTCAGTAATACAAATACAAATAAAATGCACACATAAAATATCACACGGCAGACCAATTCGGAATATCACAAATTATATCACAGCAGTAAGTGTCATAAGAAAACTCACCAAAATTATGGTACATAATTTACATAATCATTAAAGCGTAAACGAAATATTGAGGTAGCTCAAATAACTAGCAAAAAGTATATTAATATGCATAATCGAATGACAGAATGACTAACCAAATGGCTAAATGCAAAACTAACAAGTCAATAGCACAATGGCTATGACACATTTATTACAGTTTAAATTTGGAATTACTAGGTGCATTTGACCAATTACCCACTATGCAAGAGCAGCCTTAAACTTTATCGAAAATAGCAATATCGCACTGGCAGAACCCAAGATATTGTTTTCAATTACAGCGCTTTGTAAACCGAAATGTGACTATGGTTAATTCCCAAACGGTGTCAAAATGTCGCACACTAATATTACGCAAAATTACTTGCAAATTACCTGAAGTTGCATTCAACCTAAATCTATGTCACAAGCGTGACGGGAAAACCGAGAATGGATTAAATTCGTCATGCAAATGCCGTACAACTTTCGCTAATATAAATACTTGGACGCAACCATTCTAATAATGTTTAACCTAAAAACTAATGAAAATAAACTACCGCAACAAAATCATTGACAACAAACATTTAAACGGCCTCAAAAAGATGAGTAATACGCTTAACATACAAACTACGAGCATTCTAACAATTGTCGGATACGAAGTAGCACAGTCACAAAAACATATTAAAACGAATCCCCAAATTTCAAGTGCCCCAAAACCGCGAGGTATTGGTTGCATGGGATTTCCTGTGCCCTCAAACACGCGAACGATGGACTCAGATGTAGCAATAATATCTCACCTTGTACGGTGGTTATAGCTAGCAACTAACCTAGCTTTTGGTCCCAAATGTTCTCGCAGTAGCACAAGAAAGGCGCTACTTCTATTGCGTCGAAGTGATAGCTTCCTTCTAGCAGTGACGCAGCCTTTGGCGATGGTGCACCAGTATATAGCTGCTTCGGAAGCTGGGTTCACACTCAATGTTTCCTGTATGACGGTGGCGAATAATGCAAAGCCACAACACACTGCCTAGAGCACCTTAGTGCTGTTACTAGCACGCTTAGCACCGCTGTTAAATTCTACGCACGAGTCGCTTGTCTGCTTACGACACGCACCTTTTACGGGTTTGGGTGCCAATGAATCTCCCCGCGAGCCCTCACGAAATTTTTGCAATTCTACTTATCACTCCGCTATCTCCCGAATTATGCTTCTGTATACGCAAATTTACTCACGCTTGGGACTCGTGATCTCATGTACAGATACTTATAATAATGGGCCGCTCTGCATTGTTGTTGCTTATACTACGTACTTACTTGGTTCAGAAATAATGAAACATACGGTTAAGCTTTATTGCTAACAGTGTATAATAGGATTGAGGTATAAAGTATATGATGGGCCCGTTTCACTAGTTATGATTGCCTGTATCTTCAAAGTATTTCTAAGCTAAACTACTTCCCAGCACAATGTAACGTCTCGCGAATAATACCAATCATAAATCAGGAAAACCAGATACCGAAGTTTCATTCTACAGGCTAATAAGCCTACTACCAATTTTGTCCAAATTGTTCGAAAATATGTTGCGAAACAATTAATGTCAACAGTAAACGAAGAAGAACTGTTCCCTGTTTTTCAATTTGGTTTCAGAAGACACCAATCCACAGTTGAGCAGATTTACAGATTAGTCGACGTTATAAACACCACATTCGAAGAGAAGAGCTACTGTTCAGTAGCCTTTCTTGATGTCAGCCAGGCTTTTGATAAAGTTTGGCACAAAGGCCTACTATACAAATTAAAACTAGTGTACCTTTTATGTGATCTTAAAATCATACTTAGAGGAAAGGTTATTTCAAGTAAAATTCAACCAGGGGGTTACATCTTGTACACCATTAAAGCAAGAGTGCCTCAAGGCAGTGTCTTGGGTCCAATTCTTTATTTACTATGCACTGCTGACCTGCCCACAAATGACAATACAACACCGGCAACTTTTTCTGTGACAGCAAAACACCATGAAGCAGCCCGACTGCTCCAGAAAAACCTCGATGAGATACAGCGATGGTCAGACAAATTGCGTATAAAGCTCAACCAAAGCAAGTCAGTACACATCACATATACCAAATGCCATGAAAATTCTCCTCAAGCCTATGTTAAATGTCAACCACTGCCACAAGATGACAATAGATAAAGAAGTCCAGAGATTTATGAAGAGTGGGATACTGTGGAGGATCAAAATAATTAAACCCTTCGAATAAGTGTAAGTGACAGTGAAAAGCAGACCAAGGGCAATGTTATACAAAAAGATGTGTCTATTTCATTATCTTAGAAAGGGAAGAATTCCAAAGGGCAGCTATTTTTCTTTAACATCTTAAGTTGACACAATTGCGCATTGGCTTTAAGACTAAAGGATAATTGAGAAAACACTAATAGGTGCTTTTAATTTTAAAAAATTCAATACTTTAGCATTTTAGTTCTCGGTACCACATATATCACTTTCTATTATCTTTATGTTTCTATTGCAGCTTTTTCTACACATTAGTTATTGTAAGCACAACTCGAAAATACATGAGATAAGAAGGTTGCTTAAAAAATCGTAAGAGTTATTGCAAATTCGATTTATTTTTTAAGTGTACAAAATTTTCAAATTAACCTTTATTGTTTACATTTCTATTCTACTTTGTATCAGAAGTTTGCTATGCAGCTGTTAATGTGGTTATGAATTTCCGGTTCCGATACTTTGACGTACACTCCGGGGCGATTGGGGCCAGCGCATCCACGGCCCCACGATACCACGCCGACCAACTTTCCTGCAACGGCCAAAGGACCTCCAGAATCGCCTTGACACGAGTCTTTACCACCTTGGTCGTATCCAAAGCAAACCATTCGTGACGTTATATCGTCTAGTGGGTAATTAGCTGCACAACTAACATCATTAAGCTTAGGCACTTCAACTGCCTGCAGTATTGTGGGCGCTGCTCCTCCAGAAGCCAGTCGACCCCAACCAGTAACAGTCGCGAGAGTTCCAGCACCAAGACTAAATGATCGATCCAAAAGCAAAACGGAAACGTCGTAATCGGGGGAGTTGTACTTGGGATGGTCACATATGCTCAGAACTCGAGCTACTTGTCCACCGGCTTCACGCACGGTGCTTCCAGTGCGAATAGACAGATAGCTGATGTACTCGCTGTTAAGAAATACAAAGATAAGAAGAGTAAAGTACAAACTCACAAGGAAACTTACTGTAGACCTTCAGTGCAATGAGCTGCTGTTACAGCAACGTTGGGTTTGATCAGGGAAGCTCCGCAGTTGTGTCTGCCATTAATTTCAAAAGAAAGTTGGTATGGGAATTCTTCTATCGTTGCATCTCATCCTCCAACTATTTTTCCTTCTAAGTTGGATACATCCTTTAGCACACGGCCTGCTGATATTTTAAAGTTGTTAATTTAACTAGCTACAAAAATAAAAATTAATTTAATACACTTACCACAAGTGAGAGCAATTAGAGCCGAAATGAGCGCTACACGAAACATGATGATTAACTGATGAAGCTACTGTTACTACAGGCCCTTTTATATGAAGCAAGCACTTGTTGCATGAATAGCATTTCACTTATCTAGTATTCGAGTACCAGAGACTCCATGGATTTTAGAAAATAATCTTTAACCTACAAAGAGCAACCTTAGTGGCGGTAATCTTGCAATTGAAAAAACTGGCTTGATAGCTATCTGCTTCAACGATTAGCAAATGCACCCTTCCGTAAGGCACTTGAAGAAATTTGATAAGATCTTGTCGACAAATCGTTATAAGATGTGCAATCTACAGGCTTCGTGCAATTTAAGCAGTCAAGAATCGGTTTTTTGCAACCTACCTATATATTTTGCAAAATTATTTTTAAAAATATTTTTATTTCATTTCCTAACCATCATTCTGCAGAAGCATTTATCTGTATCTCTTTTATTTCTAGAAACCTTGCCGGTAAGGGATCATACTTGCTACTCTTGTCGAGGTGATTGACCACTGAGCCACCGGTAATTAGGCTCATGCTTCTAGACAAAGTTTTTTATTTATTATGTTGCAATTTTTATCCCTAAGTGCTTGTAAATCACTCGTCCTGGCGTACCATGGTTCATCTACAATGTTCCTTGGTACTTCGTCAGAAACAGATTTTGTCGCCACAACCCCAAGATTGATAATCATAATTCATACTGGTCCCAATACCTAGTTGTACAAAAAAGCATCAAGATATGTCAAACTTAATTTTGATCATGGTATGCTGCGAATGAGTTTTTCTTTTTTGTAATACACGATATATTCGTATCGGTCTCAATACCTAGTTATAAGAAAGTAACTTGTTGTGTATTGAGGGTTGGGATTTTCTTATCAGCAATGACTACATATTTCTATATTTTATGTTTTCTTCTTTTCTTTTGTATTTTATGTGTTTTCTCCAAAGTAATGTGGCATCCAAGTTCTCTCCAGAATACTTCGCTGTATTTGAATGTGATATAATGCAGTTGTTGAGACTCACTGGCACGTAATTATTTTTCTTATCCATAAAGTTAATGCACGCTGATTTGCTTTCGTTCAGCTTTATTATCCATTGTTTCGTTCATCAATCGACTTTCTATAGTTCTATTACTGTACCTTCAGCACTTTTGCCTACAGCTACGATTGCAGTATAGTCTCCGAAAGTAGCTATTGTGGCCTCGTCGATTGTTGAGATGTCACTGGTGTATAAGTGGTACAACATTGGACAACAGTGCACTATGCTGCGATACTCCTGTCTTAATTTCATACCAGTAGAAATACACGTATTGTCGCTCAATCCTAAGCACTCTACTAAAAATGTGAGGCCTCAAAAGTACAGCACATTGTTTAGGAACCTTTTTTCCTAATTAATGTGGTCTTTAGTGCAATAATTTATTGCCTGCGCAATAAATAGAAAGATTTATAAGCACACTTGTTTCCCTTAAGACCCGATCGAATTGATTATCCTGTGCACCTAGACTATAGCGGAAAGTTGATTTTTTAATCCAAAGTGGTGAGCAGGAATCAGCTGTTTTCTTTCTGTTATCGGCCTTAGCCTTTTGAGAATTTTTTTTCAAGCAGCCGTGATATTATTGGTAAGAGCACTATAGGACGATGTAATGTTGTTTCTGATCGGTACACATTTTAGTTGAAATGCTGCATTTTTTAAATTAACTTTTTGATGTGTGAAAAACCAGATACCAAAGTTTCATTCTACAGGCTAATAAGCCTACTACCAATTTTGTCCAAATTGTTCTAAAATATGTTGCTGAAACAATTAATGTCAACAGTAAACGAAGAAGAACTGTTCCCTGTTTTTCAATTTGGTTTCAGAAGACACCACTCCACAGTTGAGGAGATTCACAGATTAGTCGAAGTTATAAACACCACATTCGAAGAGAAGGGCTACTGTTCAGTAACCTTTCTTGATGTCAGCCAGGCTTTTGATAAAGTCTGGCACAAAGGCCTACTATACAAATTAAAACTAGTGTTACCCCATACCTTATATATGATCTTAAAATCATACTTAGAGGAAAGGTTATTTCAAGTAAAATTCAACCAGGAGATTACATCCTTGTACACTATTAAAGCAAGAGTGCCTCAAGGCAGTGTCTTGGGTCCAATTCTTTATTTACTATGCACTGCTGACCTGCTCACAAATGAGTATACAACCACGGCAACTTTTTCTGTGACAGCAAAACACCATGAGATACAGCGGTGGTCAGACAAATTGCGTATAAAGCTCAACCAAAGCAAGTCAGTACACATCACATATACTAAATGCCATGAAAATTCTCCTCAAGTCTATATTAAATGTCAACCTCTGCCACAAGATGACAATATCAAATACTTAGGTATGCACTTAAACAAAGACCTCACACGGTACACGCATATTCTAAAAAAACGCTATCAACTGGGCACTAAGCTCCGCTATTGGTTAATAGGAAGGAGATCAAAATTATCCCTGCACAATAAATTGTTAACCTACAAAATGGCCTTAAAACCGATATGGACCTTTGGGATTGTGGGAAAACCGCATCCACCTCGAATATAGAAATCCTAGCAGGATTTCACTAAAAGGCTCTGCGAATCGTAGTCAACGCTTTTCGCCCCATATTTCATAACAATTAAAGATATCTGTGAAGACCTCAATGTGTTCTCAGTTAAAGAAGAGCTAATGAAATTTAGTGCCAAATATGTAAAACGATTAGATAGGCATCCCAACTCATTAGCCAGAAATCTATTAGGCAATAGTGAATACCAGTACAGACTCAAAAGAAAGACGCCATTCGACTTACCATATAGATTTTGAAATAAATTAAAAAATACTTTATACATGACCACTGTTTACTAAGCTAAAGAGTCAATGTCAATATTTCGTGCAGCGTATTTGCTTAATGTCGTATGTTAAATGATATATTGCAAATAAATATTTTATATATAAAAATAGCCTATACATAAATCGTTTATTAATAAACGATTCCCTAGTCACTGTTAAGTACATTCAATATGTGGGCGTACAAAATTTCAATTTGCCGCTCAAACCGTTTTCCGGTAGCAGCGCCGCCACCATTGTAATATCTAACTAGTTAGTAGGAAACAGCCCTTTAGTACTTCACTTGCTGTTTGAACGTGCCCTGGACACGACGCAGTAGTCCGTCGCGTACCAGGTTTGTTTTATCTTGTAAACTGTGATTGTTTATTAGTGGTTAATTAAACTTATAATATTAACCAGTGATTTTTATTTAATCTGTGCGCGACGTTGCAAATAATACAACGAACTTGAATCAACGAAAATATAATACAGTCCGCTGCTAAAGTTTTCTACATAAGTTATGGTCCATCGAGCCTGATTCCCGTGGAAACTCCGGCATTCAAGATCTTCTGCGATAGAAAGTGGTGCAGGTATTCGATTCCTTTCACCCATATTTGTAAAATCAAGAAAGCACATGGCTTTGTGTCTTGCACCCGGTCTGTGACGTCACCGGAACGAAAACGGATAGGCCGCCATTTTCCAAACATTGCGACCAATACTAGGACGGGACGCGAGGTGGCGCTAGAATCGTTGCTCCGTTGCCAACTTCAAAACCAAACACAGGTCAGGTTAGATCCTTTGTTTTTATACTTTCCTTTCTTTGTTCCTTTTATGGGATTTGAATGTGCTTCTATTTACTGACGATTATAATTTTAGTAATTATTGTGTTTATTACTGCATTTTACACCACTCTTTCATTTGCCTCATGATATGAGCACCTTCATATTTGTTACTTGCAATCTTCGGGGTAAAGTCTATAATTGGCAGCTTGCTTGTTGCAGCCAAATTTGCGCAATTTATTGCCATAAAATTGGAATCCTTTTGAGTAGTTACTTTATTTACAATACATAAAGGCTATACGATTTTGCATAATCGTCTAATTTTCTTTTATTTCATTTTTACGACATTTTTTAACATTTCAAGATGACTAAAACCAAAAGCAAAGATTTACAAATACTTGAAATTAGTAAAGAATCCTTGGAAAGTAAGTTGGATAGTTTTATTAATTTTGTAGCCACTGTTCCCGACAATACGACAGATAAATCACTCTTAATGAAACTTCGGTTGCGTTTAGATGATGCAAAACCTCTACCATCAAAATATGATGAGATTTGTGATCAAATAAAAATTCAAAGTAACGGCGAGACCAGCGAATTAGATTCTGTTGGATTTTATGAGAAATATATAGATTGTAGTTCACGTGCAATACTCATATTAGATAATGCTAAAGTCAATGACCCTCCAAATTCTAGCACTCAATCAAATTCTAGCACTTTTGTGAATTCTGCAGCTGGTAACGACACGAATGCAAAGTTACCTCGAATTTCTGTCCCATCCTATGATGGAAATCTTATCGAATTTACTTCTTACTATGAATCGTTTTGCTCGCTAATTCACAATAAACAAAATTTAACTAACATTGAAAAATTCATTTATTTAAAGGGTAGCTTGCGTGGAACGGCGGCTGAAACAATTGCGAATATACAACCTACTAACGATAATTACCAAATTGCGCTCGACCTATTATGCGAACGTTTTAACAACCCCAAATTGATTATCTTAAATCATATAAAGGGTATGATGGATTTAAACTCGCTCGGTAAACGAAATTCACGTGAACTTAGGAAATTGTTTGATTCCTATTCAAAACACATCAGAGCCTTAGAGAACCTTTCAATTCCAGTAGAACATTGCTCAGCCTTTATTTATTATATTTTAATGTCCAAACTAGATAATTACACAAAAACTAAATTCACGGAATATAAACCTCGTCAAATTCCAACCTTAGTTGAAATTAATAAGTTTTTAAAAGAGCAGTGTGAATTACTTGAAGAAATTGACACCAATAATAGTTCAATTAATTATAACTCGAATACCGCCGGCAATAAAAACAAAACCTTTAATGACTGTTCTAAATTTAAATTAAACAATTTCAAGCAATCTTTTGTGACAACTACTGGCAAAACGTCTCGTGAAATTTCGTGCCAGCATTGTAAAGGTGGTCATTTCCTAACACAATGCCCAAATTTTATTGCACTTTCAGTAAAGCAGCGCTACGATAGGGCAAATGAATTAAAAATATGTAAAAATTGCTTACGACATACTAGTCAGAGCCCTTGCAATTCTAAATATTCATGTAGAATTTGCAACAAACGGCATAGTACGCTGTTGCATTTAGATCAATCCGCTAACAGTGTTAATATTCAATCTCAACCAAGTACTAGCTCGGGTACTTCAGAAAGTAACGTTCCTACTCAAAATGCGCTTACAAACGTGGAACCCGTTTTGACAACCCAAGCAGCATTTACTTGTTTTCAAAATATTAACGTTTTACTTCCAACTGCTTGCGTAAATATAAAATCAGCTGACAATAAGTGGTTCGCTGCCAGAGTAATTCTAGATAGTGGTAGTCACTCCAATTTTATAACGGAGTCATTTGCTAGCAAGTTAGGGTTACAGAGAAAAGGGATTAACACCCAAATTTTAGGCATAAATTCTTGCTCTGCTCAATCAAATTTCGCTGTTCAGACCCGAATTGCATCTAAATTAAATGATTTTCAAGTAGGTTTATTATGTTTAATTGTTCCAAAAATTGCGGAGAGCTTACCGTTGCATTCCTTCAATAAAGAACATTTGAACATTCCCGAAAATATTAGACTTTCAGACGACAGTTTTAATGTATCCTTGCCAATTGATCTCCTTATTGGAGCTGGTAATTTTTATAACTTAATGTGTATAGGACAAATTTCTTTGGGTAAAAATAAGCCCGTTTTACAAAAAACACTACTAGGTTGGGTGGTTTCAGGCAATTACCAAACTAATCAAAAATCCGCCAATGTAGTTTGTTCCAATTTGACTATTGATAATCGTCCTAATTTACTTGATCGGTTAGACGACTCCTTACAAAAATTCTGGCAATTAGAAAACGTAGAGCCTAACAGTCAATTATCTAAATTATCACGCGAACAAAGATTCTGCGAAGAACACTTTGCTCGAACCGTTTCTCAGGATAATACTGGGCGATTTACTGTTTCTGTCCCGTTTAATTCAAACTTGGGAAAGCTAGGGGATTCCAGAGAACAAGCAATTAATCGTTTTTTGCAACTGGAGAAAAGACTTCTTAAAAATCCCGATTTACTTGCTGAATACTCTACATTTATTCATGAATACGTCAATTTAGGTCACATGTCTAAAATTAAAATTACATCTACGGACGAATCCATTCAAAATTTCCCCGAAATTGATGTTTTGGATTCAAAAATTGTTTTGTCTAACATTCCTGCCTTTTACCTACCGCATGACGCTGTCATAAAATCTAATTCTTTAACAACTCGTCTCCGTGTCGTTTTTGATGGCAGTGTTAAGTCTAGTTCAAATATATCTATTAATGACGCACAGCTAGTAGGTCCAGTGATTCAGGACGACCTGTTCTCTATTTTGCTAAGTTTTAGACAACATAAAATTGCATTGACCGGTGATATTGAGAAAATGTATCGGCAGATTCTAATAAATCCCCCAGAAAGAAAATTCCAACGCATCGTTTGGCGCGATAACCCCGACATGGAAATAGATACTTACGAATTACGAACTATTACATATGGTACAGCTAGTGCCAGTTATTTAGCCACTAAATGTCTGCAGCATTTAGCAGATACACATTCTGAAAGGTGTCCTAAAGGCTCTGCTATCTTAAAGTCAGATTTCTACATGGATGACCTATTAAGCGGCGCAGAAACTGTCCAAGAGGCATTAAACATTCAAAATGAATTAACTATTATCCTAGCAAGCGCTGGATTTCCAATTCGAAAATTTTTGTCTAATAGTCCAGATCTTTTGTCTCAAAACTCAAATTTTGATTCACCCTTGTATACAATGCCTTTAGGCGAAAGGGAAAACGCAAAAACCCTAGGTATTACTTGGAACTCTATTAGTGATGTTATTCAATACGATATCCAAATAAATACTGGTAATCTACCTATTAAAAATTCGAAACGTGCAATCTTATCTATCGTAGCACAACTGTTTGATCCATTAGGCCTTCTTTCCCCTGTTATAATTGTTGGTAAATTAATAATTCAAAAACTCTGGAAACTAAAAATATCTTGGGACGAAAGCATCCCTCACGACCTGAACTCGGAGTGGAATTTATTTAAATCAGAACTGCCTATATTGAGTTCCTTAAAGATCCCGAGATGTGTGATAGCTTACAACCAGTTTACATTAGAACTCCATGGATTTAGCGACAGTAGTTCCACTGCTTATGGTTCCTGTGTTTATACACGTTGCTTAGATTCGTATGGTAATATTTCAACACAACTTTTATGTTCGAAGTCCCGTGTAGCACCCTTACATGGTGCTACAATACCACGATTAGAATTATGCGCAGCTTTGCTTTTGGCAGAATTGATCAAAAAGATTAAAACTTCTTTAACCATAAATTTTGATAGAACATTATTTTGGGCCGATTCCACAATAGCGCTAAGCTGGATCAAATCAACCCCAAACAATTACAAAACCTTCGTGGCCAACAGAATAGCATCAATTCAAGAGTTATCTGACCCTAAAGACTGGTTTTATGTACCTTCAAAGCAGAACCCAGCTGATCTGGTTTCAAGGGGTTCGTCTGCATCCGATTTAATAACAAATTCGCTCTGGTGGAACGGACCATTTTTTCTTGCTCTACCATCTGATCAGTGGCATGATCAAATTAATTTTCAACTCGACGACACTCCTGTATCAGAGTTTAAAGCAAATAATAATACCTTGTCAAATTTCTTGAGCATCCAAGCTTCAAATATTTTTGAAAAATTTTCTTCGTACATTAAATTACAACGCATAGTCGCTTGGATAATTCGTTTTTCAAAAAACTGCAAACTTTCTAAGGGTTGTCGTAAAACAGGTCACTTGCAAATTTCTGAACTGCAAACTTCTTTAACCACGTTAATTCGATTATGTCAGTCGGAAACGTTTTATAATGACACTCAAGCATTGCAACTGAAGCAGCCTCTAAAGAGTACTTCAAATATTTTACCTCTTAATCCATTCTTAGACGAAAACAATGTATTAAGAGTGGGCGGTTGAATAGGAAATTCTACTTTTGCTTTCGACAAAAAATTTCCAATCCTATTGCCAAAAGACCATTTATTTACAAGGTTAATTTTTAATTATTTTCATACAAAATTTTTGCATTGCGGCGCGCAGCAGCTCTTGGCTGTTGTTCGTGAGCATTACTGGCCTATAGCTGGCAGAACTACGGCTAAGCAAATAGTTCACAATTGCATTAAGTGTTTTCACGCGAAGCCAAGAACTTACGATCCTTTAATGGCTGATTTGCCATTTAAACGTTTACAGTCTGGTACTCCTGCTTTTACTCAGATAGGTATAGATTATGCAGGCCCAATCTGGATTAAAGACCGAAAGCTTCGTGGCTCAAAGCTAATAAAGTCCTATATTTGTTTATTTATTTGCCTTGTGACCAGGGCTATTCATTTAGAACTAGTTACAGATTTAACAGCTAATGCATTTATAGCCGTCTTAAGACGTTTTACTGGTCGCAGGGGTATTCCTGTTTCTATCACTTCGGATAACGCTACTAATTTCAAGGGAGCTGCAAAAGTACTAAAGGAACTTTATCAGTTCTTAAATTCCAAAAATACAAATGAAAGGATTTCAAAATTTATTGCTAATAACAATATAAAGTGGAATTTTATTATTCCCAGGAATCCACATCAAGGTGGTATTTGGGAGAGTGGTGTTAAAAGTGTCAAATTACATTTAAAAAGAGTTTTAGGGAATGCATCCCTCAATTACGAGGACTTCTCTACCTTGTTAGTTCAAATAGAAGCAACATTGAATTCACGTCCTCTATCACCTCTCTCTAGCGATCCTACTGATACCAATCCCCTTACCCCTGGGCACTCTTATATCTCGACCACTTTGCGCTCTTCCTGACACTGACCTAGGAGATGTAAATGAGAATAAAC
Organism: Agriotes lineatus; assembly: GCA_940337035.1. Taxonomy (NCBI): domain Eukaryota; kingdom Metazoa; phylum Arthropoda; class Insecta; order Coleoptera; family Elateridae; genus Agriotes; species Agriotes lineatus. Next base: position 2,436 of record CALNHX010007843.1, on the reverse strand, counting down.
TATCGGTTTATCAACGCATCCAGCGTCTTATTCAACATTTTTGGCGTCGCTGGAGCTTGGAGGTAGTGCCGGAATTCCAACGCAGAACCAAGTGGTTTAGGCACATGCCAAATTTGTTAAAGGAAGATTCTTTGGTTCTAATCAAGGAAGATAATTTGCCACCCCTTCAGTGGCTCTTGGGACGAGTCGTAGAGGTTCATACTTATCCCGATGGAGTCATCCGATCAGCCACTCTTCGCCTTTCAAATGGAAATTTGATAAAGAGGGCTACCAACAAACTGTGTGTGCTTCCGGGAGTGTAAAACGGCAATTTCGATAAATTTAGTGCGTGCAGTGTTATACGCCGTTATAGTATTTATAGTTATAGGACTAATAGTTTTAAGAGTATAGCTTATGTATTTTTGTTCTTTGCATGTATCATTTATTACTTTTTGTCCTTTTTTGTTGAATTTATAAGATTTCAAGGCGGCCGGCATGTTAAGTACATTCAATATGTGGGCGTACAAAATTTCAATTTGCCGCTCAAACCGTTTTCCGGTAGCAGCGCCGCCACCATTGTAATATCTAACTAGTTAGTAGGAAACAGCCCTTTAGTACTTCACTTGCTGTTTGAACGTGCCCTGGACACGACGCAGTAGTCCGTCGCGTACCAGGTTTGTTTTATCTTGTAAACTGTGATTGTTTATTAGTGGTTAATTAAACTTATAATAAACAAATAACAAATTAGAAACCTAAAAATCGTAAAAACGCCAAATTTGTTTGATTGAAATCAACAGCTATTACCTCACTTTTGATTAAATTAATATCGGGTATTTCCACCTCTGTTTCGGATTACATCCTCGCATCGACGGTTCATGCTTAGAATGAGCGTTCGGATGTCGTTTTGATCCAGTCCATTCCATATTTCGACAAGAAGACGCCCAACTTCTTCCAAGTTATTAGGCCGGTTCGGATGGTTTCTTAATTGTCTTCCAAGCATGTCCCAGACATGTTCAATGGGATTGAGGTCTGGACTCCGTGCTGGCCAGGCCATAGTACGAATCCCAACTTCCAAAAGATAATTTTGGACCACCCGAGCGGTGTGAGGTCGAGCGTTATCCTCCATTAGCAGGAGATTTGGACCAATATAAGGAGCAAATGGCACTACATGTTCTTCAAGAATGTCCAATATGTAGCGATCAGCATTCAGGTTGCCATTATTTAACACCACTAAGTCGGTACGCCCTGTTAAAGAAATTCCTCCCCACACCATAACAGAGCCTCCACCGAATAAAGTGGTATTCATTATGTTACATGATGCATATCGCTCATTTGGCCGTCGAAAAACACGGACACGTCTATCACAAGTATACAGGCAAAATCTGGACTCATCAGTCCAGAGAACTTGTTCCCAATCGGCTTCCATCCAATTGATATGTTCTCTAGCAAAGTTTAACCGGGCTCTACGATGATCCAGGGTTAATGCTGGGCCTTGAGCAGAAATGCGGGGTTGTAAATTAGCTTCCCTGAGTCGTTGTCGAATCGTTTCAATACTTATTCGAACACCTTCTACGTTTTCAAACTGGGACTGCAACATTCTTGTTGTTACAAACCGTTGCCGCAAGGTGGAAAGCCTTAAAAAACGATCTTGGGCAGGGGTTGTGGCACGATTTCTCCCCTGTCCAGCTCTTCTGGTATGGTCACCAGTCTCCCTATACCGTTGCAACATTCTGGAAATCGATGTATGGGAAACAGCAAATCTGCCAGCTATTCTCCGGTAACTCCAACCTTCTTCCACTAACAGGACGGCTTGAGCACATTCATCACGTGTCAAATTTCTAGTACCCCGTTGCATTTTGATAATTTAACACTATTAATAAGATGCTGACCTTTAACTTGCAAATACCAAACTAAAACTGCCTTGAGCACTACCTTATCTTACAAAGAATTTGTACATTTGACATAAAACATCAAATAACAAAAAGATAACAACACAAACAAAAACGCATCAACACTTTTTAAACACCATATACGAGGTTGTTTCAAAATAATAATAAACATTTTACGGTTTGCTTCGACGGTCTATTTTAAATCGAAAATAATATGTGGTGCGTTAATTTCTTGGAGCAGTGTAGTTAGTAGGAAACAGCCCTTTAGTACTTCACTTGCTGTTTGAACGTGCCCTGGACACGACGCAGTAGTCCGTCGCGTACCAGGTTTGTTTTATCTTGTAAACTGTGATTGTTTATTAGTGGTTAATTAAACTTATAATATTAACCAGTGATTTTTATTTAATCTGTGCGCGACGTTGCAAATAATACAACGAACTTGAATCAACGAAAATATAATACAGTCCGCTGCTAAAGTTTTCTACAATAATTAATAAATTTGCAATATTTTACTATGCTGTTCGTTTTACCCACTATTACGACATATCTGTCAAAACGACAATCATTT
>CALNHX010007842.1:0-68424 GCA_940337035.1 Agriotes lineatus | reverse complement strand
TGAGATCGGATTTTAAAAATAGTTGAATCCGAATTCCGAATGTAATAATTGATATTCAATTATTATACCTAAAATGTAATTTTAATTTTTTTTTGTTTAAGACGAATTTTAGTTATTCCTGAAGCCTCTGGGGGTGTTCCGACACCCATATCACCCCCCATAGTTACGCCACTGGCTTATAGAGTACCGTAAATTTTCGAACCTCCTCTATCAGTCGTTCTATGTCTATTCACGCCTTATATAAACAATGAATTATAAAGTTTTCAAATGCTGCGATCAAAATACACCCACTAAGTATTTTCAAAACGCTAAAACTCACGCAGATCTAATCTACCACCGAGACCGGACCGTCACCGTCAAAAAGTAAGCAAAACTATTATCACCCGGCCCGGGCCCGGTCCGGTGACGGCGCCCGGGCAGCGTAAAGGCATTGTTTACTACGGTGCAACGCAGCACCAAGTTGTATCGTAGTAAGTAATGGCGAAATTTAAGCGGATTTTCCTTTGGTAAACTTTACTGCTGTACAGCGCAGCCTGAGGATGTAGCGTAGTAAGCATTGGCCACGAATAAGCGAATGTTTCATAGGACATTGTTTACTGCGCTGCAACCAAAGTGCTTTTTATTTTTAAGTGCGAGTATTAAATTAAAAAAGAATTATTATTCCAATTATTAAGACATTATTTTATCGTTACAAACTGAATAATAATTATTATACTCGCTGCAACACTGCATGCAAAACATTGAACACTTAATTTAGCAAATAACTAAAATACTTACCTGAATGTATATGCTATGGTGTTAATAAACGTATAAATCTACATACCTATGTTGACAAAATAAACTATTATTAATTTATTACTTGTAAGGATTAATCGCGTATATACATATAGTATACTTAAGTAAATATAGATTGGAGAATTTATTATCAATCATTATACGTATATAACTTTATACTGTTGAACCAAAATATTATGTAAGAACTGTTATAATGTAAGTTATAATAAATAATAAAAAATTAAGATATGGGTACATCTGATGACCACGCACAAGCTTGCTTTTAGTGGAACATCAGAGCGTACCTCATATTAATTCACATGTTTAGTTAAGTTCTTGCAGAGCTAAGTTTGTTTTATTTTTGCAGGGAATCTTTACTAACTTAATTAAGGTACTAAATGTCAAAATCTGAATTATTTTTTACAGAATTTATTGAATTATTGTGCTTTTTACCTCTAAAAATAAACCATATTATTATTATTATTTTACCTTAACTCAACTAAGTTCTCTAAGAAAAATTTGAACAATACATAATTTTAATGCGATTTCGCATTAGGCCTATTAGAATCAACGTTCATTCCACCAAGATTGTGCTTCCTTTTCCTTTGTTGATTAGTCTCAAGGGCTGAAGGGCGTCCAGCTTGGAGGCGCCTTGCTCCTGAAGTCAAGCCAGGGCGCACTTTCCTCCGGCTGATTGCAGTTGGCTGAACTCGTATCTTACGTTTTCCTTGAGCCTTTTTCACGCCGTGAATGTAATTCAACAATTGCATCGGAGTAAAAATTTGACTGAGAATTTTATTCAATTTCACTACGCCGTTTGTCATCTCAGGTGTTCTGCAGTTTTCTGCGACGTTGCTAAGTTTTTCGAAATTTTTAATCAACTGTTGAACAGCGGTCGAATGCACTCCATCAATGTGCTGAATTCTTTCTTCTTCGTTTGGTGATTCCACAGTGATTGCACCTCGGCCTGCATCATTTGCTACTGTCTCCTGAGTGACCTGTTTAAAACAATTATTTTATCCTAATCGCCTATTATGAAAATATCCAACTACCTACCTCATGTCTTCCGATTTCAACATCCATGTCATTATAAAATTCTTTCAGGGCATCTGGACCAAGTGCTATTTCAGCAAATAATGTCCTGTCTTCGATAGTTAATCGAGGAGATGTTGGGAAGACTGCCGAATTTATTTTGTATGGCACATAATAAATGTTTGCAAAACCTTCCTCCTTGCCCATAGACGCAATCGCAAAACGCAATATCCAAATGGACCGTATAGAAAAGACTTTCATCGTTTTGAGATGATACCAAACAGGTTTTGTCATCAACTTCTTGTACCGACAATAATGCAGACGATTTTAAAATGCGTCTAAATGCTAATTCATTTTTGGAGCTTCGATAATTAGCAAAAGAAAGTAGGTGTCTCTTGTGGTAGGATTCCAACACTTTCGCAATGAAGTCAATCAACGCACACGTGTTAAAAGCTTTGCATCTTTCGAGAACGATATCTTTGAAAATGCGAATCGAAACTTCCACATAATTGTTCGTGTTATTGCCTCGTGTCAATAAATTGCTTCTATAAGCTACCGACCATTCCTCTTTCCGTTCCCAGTAACCCAAAATCTCTTGATTGTCAATTGTGCCAGTTCAGCATATTCTGCTAGTCATGGCATTGTTCACTATTTAGTTTATAACGGAAGAATCACTAGTCACTGTGGTTGAGTCACTGAGAATTAGTTTGTTGATTAATTATGTTGTATCACAATTGTTTAAATAAGACACTATGGTTTATGTGAATAGTTTAATCACTATCGCTGGCAATTAGATCAATCGGAAGCTTTCGTTTTAATCTGGTATGAAGGGATTGTCGTCCTAGATGATAGTATGTTGCGCCATCACATTGATCAAGGTTAGTATACAATTTTTTCCTTACTTTACTGAGGTACTGCTCTATAGTAGGGAGATTCGTTTCTCGATGTAACTGTGTGTTCCTGATATACCATTCTGCATTGGTTATAATTCGTAAAATTTTGTTTTGTAGAATTTGTAGTTTTTTCAAGTTAGTTTTGGAGGTAGCGCTCCATACATTACATCCGTAGGTGAATATTGTTCTGATTAGAGACTTGTATATTAATGTGCCACAGTTAATTTTTAAGGAAGAGTTCTTGTTTAGTATTGGGTATAGTATACCCAATCTTGTGTAACTTTCTGACAGTTTTTTATTAATATGAAGGTTCCAGTTGAGTTTACGGTCTAGGTATATTCCGAGATATCGTACAGCACAATCTTTGAGGTTCCACATAACAGGGGTATTGTTAATAATGATGTTTGGAGGATCTGTGGGTCGTCGAAGCGTAAAGATTTTAGTTTCGCATTTAGTAGCATTTAGGGTAAGGCCCCATTTATTAAACCATGTGTTTATTACATCAACAGCTTTTTGCAAGTTGTTGGCTGCAGCATCAATTTCGTGATCTTGTGTGACTATTGCGGTATCATCCGCATACATGGCGAGGCTAGTGCCTGTCGGAGTAGGGATATCAGTCATGTAAATATTGAATAATATGGGACTCAGGATGGAGCCTTGCGGGACACCAGCATTAGCTTGGCGAGGTAGAGACAAATACGAATTCACTCTTACTAAAAAGGATCTTTTAGATAGAAATGAGATGATTATGTGTAGTAGGTATGGGGGTATTTTTAGTTTTGACATTTTGTAGATTAAACCATTAATCCAAATCCGATCAAACGCCTGAGAGATGTCTAGGAAAGCGATTAGAGTATGGAGTTTGTTTTCATAGCCAATTTCTATTGTTTCAGTAAGTCTTAGTATCTGATGTTCGGTTGAGTGGGAATTCTTGAATCCAAATTGCATTTTTGGGATGATGTTGTTATCCTCTAAGTAGTTGTTGAGACGAAATTGTATTGCTCGTTCTAGTAATTTGGAGACAGTAGTTAATAGACTTATTGGTCGATAATTTTTGGGGTTGTTGTGTAATTTTCCGGGTTTCGGGATCATGATGATTACTGCTTGTTTCCAAGAGATGGGGAAATATCCTATTCTCAGGCTGGCATTAAGAATTGCTGTAAGATACGAAATGGATTTATCTGGTAGATTTTTGAGCAGTATGTTTGGAAGTAGATCGATTCCTGGTGCTTTCTTAGGATTTAAATGTTTAATATATTGTTTGATTTCCGACGGAGATACTGGGTCCGTAAGTTGTATGTTAGTAGGGATGAGTTGGAGGAGTTCAGCTTCAATTTGTTGAAAGTGGAGGGCGTTGCTTAAGTTTGTTGTGTTTGTGAATGTTTTTTCTAGTAGATCGGCAAATATCTAGCATTTATCTTTGTCTTCGGGGTAGATTCCTTCGTCAGTTTTTAGAGTAGGAATGATTATTGGTTGTCGTAATATTCTTTTGGTAGTTCTCCATAGATTTGGGTCATCGGTGGTAAGTGACTCAATGTGAGTTCTATAGGAGGATATGCGAAATTCATCTAGTTCTATTCGTATTCTTTTAATTAGATTGTTAAGACGAGTTTTGATTACTGGATTTCGGGTATTCTGCCATATTCTGCGAAGTTTATGTTTGTCATGTATCAGTTGCTGTATGTGTTGTGGGAGGGTATGATCATTATGAGGTCGGTAAGTTGATGGGGTTTTGGTTGCTTGTTGAATTGCTAGCGTAGCAGTTTCTTTAAACTTTTCGACTGCGTCGTCGATGTCGTCCTGTGTATTTAGGTTTGTTGGGCAGATTAGCTTGTTATTCATAATATTTCGGAAATTTTCCCAGTTGACAGGCCCATTAATTAATTTCGGAAGTTGTGGGTGATAATGCGGTAAGCAGTTTAGTGTGAATACAACTGGAAGATGATCGGAGTCCAGTTCTGTGACTACTGTTTGACTGATTGGCAGGTACAGGTTTTTGTGCAAAATGATATCCAATATATCTGGCTTTTGGTCGTGTCGATACGGGAAGTATGTGTAGTCGGTGGGTGCGGAAATTAAAATAGCAAGTCTAGAGGAAATTTCGTTAAGTTTTCTCCCATTGGGGTTTGTTACTCTACATCCCCAATTCGTATGTTTAGAGTTGAGGTCTCCGGCTAGTAATGTAGGTAACTGATTGTTAAATATTCGGTTTAGTTCATTTGGATTGAGTTGATTAGTTGGTGGTTTGTAAGCAGCAATTATTCTTAGCGGAGGGGAATTATTTATCTTAAGTTGGATGGCTACAGCTTCTAGATGTTGGATGGAATCTATTTCAAGTGGGATTGCGTCCAGTTTTTTTTTAATGATTATCGCGGAACCGCCCCATCCGATTTCGGTGATTCTGTCTTTTCTATGGATGTGATATCCTGGGATTGCAAAGCGTTCATTTAAAATTAGGTGCGTTTCCGTGACACAAGCTACGTCAATTTTGTGTCTTGTTAGGAATGAAATAAATGTTGCTCGTTGGTTTTTTATGCCATTGGCGTTCCAATTTAGGAGGGTTAAGTTATTCAAAGCATTATGATTATTTACTGCCATTTTGGAATAGTGATGACATTAAGGATAGGATAAAGGATTTGATTTGATCTATATATGGGGTTATGAGGCCAATGATAGTTTGGAAGATATTGTTTAGCGTGGGGCTTGTGGGAGTAGGGTTTGTAGTGTTAATATTGAGATTATTAGGTTTGGGGTAAGAGGGATTGTTTCTTAGGGTAGAGGAATATGTAGGGTTGGATGTTATTTTCCCGGAGTGGAAGGCGTCTGGGTGTGTGGCTCGGGTAGTGGAAGATGAATGAGAATTGTTATTTTTTTTATATATGGACATCCTTTATAATTAGCTGTGTGAGCTCCACCGCAGTTTACGCATTTGGGAGGGCCGTTATCTTTGGTTATTTTGCATTGGGAGTAGTGATGATTTTCTGGGCATTTTACACAGCGCGGGGGCAGATGGCAGTAATTTTTTGTGTGTCCTACAAGCTGGCAATTGGTGCATTGTGGGGGTTCATTGCTTCGACGTCGTGTTTCTACAGAGACCACACAGTAAAGTAGTCTGTTTAAATTAAATATTTCTAGGGCTTTATCCGCTTTCTTTAGTTCAACTGCAACTATTGGAATTTGAAGTCTTTTACTGTTAAGTAATCGGGTTGTTGTAATTACTGGATAATTTAGGGTGATTAGCTCTGTCTTAATTTCTTCCGCTGTGATAGAAAGAGGGACATTACGTATAATAACAGAGATATTGGTAGCTTCTGGATTTCGGTATGTATAGTAGTTCACTTGATGTGTATCGTAAAATTTTGTTAATTTCCTGTAATCCTCTACACTGTTTAAATTTATTTGAAGTTCTTTGCCTTTATAAGTAGTAGTAAAATCTTCCGATACTAGTGGTTTGATGTCTTTGATTACGTTCTGGTAATTAGTACCATTCGGTAGGAAGATTGGAGGAATTTTTGGGGTTATTTGAGAGTTATCAGGAGTAGCACTTGTGGAGGGAGTGTCTTTTGATAAATTTATTTTGGAAAACGATGTGTCTGAGCAAAAAATATATCTTTTGTTGAAATCATTATCGTCCGGAGAGGTCAATGGGCGTTTATTTTCGTTAGTCTTTGAAGTTGTTAAGGTTTCACATTCCATGGATTCTGGGTTATTAATTACCTTTGAACTTTGATAGATAATATTTGGTGGCTTGAGTTGAAATTTGACTGGGTCTGTGATAGTTTCTTTTGACATGGTTGATAAGATTTAACGGTGTGGTGCCGGTGGCAGTTATTAGAACAGCTGTTGAGCTACGCTGCAATCAGATGATTGCAGCGTATCGCGTGCACGTGTTTCACTTAAATTTATTGGGTCAGTATTTCGAAATAACTACAATAAGTAAATATTAAGTTTAACACACAGTTTAGTACGAGAAACTCAAATCGCGTCCGAACTCGACAGGATCATTCGTGTTACTTCGGTAACCCAAAATATGGTCTTTCAAATTCCCATTCTTCTTCATAACCTCATCATTCATAAAGCTGCTGAAATTGTCACGCAATTCTTCATTTGTGGTGGAATATAGTACCCTCCGAAATCCTGTCATGATGTGTTTTCGGTCTGCTTTGTCAATATTGTGCTTGCTATCCCACAACCAACGCCAAAAAGCTTGAAGAAGATGGAAAATGCAGAGTAATCTGCGCGACTCAGGAAAAACTGATTCCAGCGCATTCCTTTCTGCCACAGAATCATCGGTCATAAAAATTCGAGGAAAACCATAGCTTCCAAAACCATCAGTTTGCAAAGAATCTCGCAATAATTTGAAGGCTTCCGTGTAATTCTCTTCAGTTTGCTCGGTATGGAGAATGCAAGCAAGTGGGATGGCTCCAACTTTTGTTGCAGAGAAGAAAAATGTAACGCAGGTACTTGTTTTGTCGCAGGAACCACTAGAATCTACAAATACCATTTCATGTGCAAATTCGTGAGAATCGGCTCTAATCATGACAGGAGTTAGCACAACAACGATCATTGGATCTTCCTGTATGATGACTTTAATATTTTTTTCTTCATAGCATTCCCTTTTCTTTTTCAAAACAATTAACATATCAAAAGCTTCTCGACCTCCAACATTTTCCATTCTACAACAGTAAAATTGATTTAAGTACCTACCTAACGCAAAACTGCACAGTGCATCACCTACCTCCATTTTGAGTATAAATGTTTTATTTGTCTCTCCGTTGGATTTATTTGGGCGTTTGCTAGCATTTTGGCAATCTCAGATTCTTCGTTTTTATTTTCGAGGTATATTTCGTGAAAGTTTTTGGCGACTGCGGCAGTCATGCCATCCTCAAAGTATTTGTAAAACATTGCCTCGGTTTCCCTCGAAGTTCGCAAGTAACTGAAGGCTTCTGCAACAGCTACTGCATGCGAATGTTGAAATGAAATCTGAAAAATTAAATAAACACCTCGACTAGAAAAGTGAGTTGCTGGTAAACCTTCTGAGTAAAATTCGCTTGAAAAACCACTTTGCAGTTGTGGATCACTGCATTTACCATAGTGCATCTGATTATTGAATGAGTCCAAAGCATAATTGCCATTTTAGCAATGAAAAACTCAGTTTATGTTTTCAGAAACCATTAAATAACACACATGAACGATCTATTATGCTAACCCAAAAATAAATAAATACATTTATCTACAACTGTCAAATAATAAGTGCATTATATATCCAACTCTAAATACAAAAAGCGGCTCATATTACACTAGTGGAATATGAAATTTCATATTCCACGGGGTATTTTTTCAAATAGTGGGCTACATTTTAACAAATGACATTAACGTCGAGGTTAGCAGGTTAGGTTTTGTCTCAGTTTTGACACAGACTGAGGCAGAACCTAACCAGCTAACATCGATTTTGACATAGATTGACTTAAAACCTAATCTGCTAACTTCCAATTTGACATAGACTCACAGTGTCACCAACTATGTACATAGTTGTAGATAACATATTGTATTTGACACGTATCTAATGACTATATTACACTTGGATGATTACAAAACTCGCCTTCGGCTCGTGTGTAAACTTCATCCTCGTGTAATATAGCCTACATTATATGCTTGTTAAATAAAATACTATTTTCTACGATCCTGTCAAAATGACAACTTTTTGCACAGTTTCTAGTGTCAAAAGTGACGTTTGTAGCACTCTTAATATTAGCGCCCGAATTACGTCTTTTTGGCACGTTGCCATTGGTTGCGTGTTCTAATATTATATTAAAGCACGCTTTGCAGTAACTTTTAATGCCAACATAACCTAGAATATCTAACCCAATGTGACGGAAAAAATGTCACCGAACTAAGTTTTCATATTCCTGTTACGATCGTAGAAAAAATAGCGTATGATACACGCGTATAAGTGCCATTAAAGCACTAAAGACATTAAAAGCACTCCGCTTTGCGTTGTGCTCTTAAACTCGTCGCACGTGCTTTAAAGGCGTACCTATACACTAGTATTATAATATACTATTTTATAAAGTAGATACCAAATAATTATAATTACACTTACCTCAATAACTATGTTGAGACCTTTCTTCAAATACCGATCATTTCGCAACGTATTACGGTTGATTTTTTTGAAAAGTATACTTATTTTTGCACTGCAGTCTTTGGCCCGCTGTCTGGTGTCTTCCCGTTTTCTTTTTTTCACTTTATCGAAATTGTTATGCTGTCATGCGTACACTTTTCGAAAATAGTATACTGTATGTTAAGAGCATTCTTGCCGCTTGCGCATGAATCATGCAAAAGCGGCAAGCGCACTTTTAGCTCGAAACATACATACTATTTTTTCGACGACTGAGCATATTATTAAAGGAAAATATCAAATTTCATTTTATCGCAAAAATTAATTGACAATCAAGTTAACATTACTCGCGCAGTCTATTAGACATGTGACGCGATTATTTCGACGAATGAGGGGCATTGTCAAGGAAACATTCGGACGTGGCTACCTATTTTGTTCACGCGGAAACCCAAAACGCTCGGCAAGCGGCAAAACGATGAAAACGCACGCTCAGCGGCAAATGTCAACTTTCTGTTGTCACATGACAGTGAGAAAAATCTACTTTCGATGTCAGTCGTCGAAAAAGGTATTTTTCTTTGTTCGGGTATGTGTATCGAACAATCCAGTTCGTATTCGTCACTGTACTAAATTGTTCCACCCAACTCGCACACCAGTTAAAAGTTAAAAAAAAAAATTGACCGGAAATCGACCTCGGAAAAGAAATCCGATTTCCGGTTTCTATATATTTTTGGAATCTACTCTTCAAGCTGAGTCGAATGATATATATCTCGTCCTCCTAAAATATATCTCCATTTTCTTGCTTCTCAAGTAATAATAACAAGTTAATTATATGCACTTTTGTCAGACGCATGGCTTTCGAGTTTACCTCTTAAAGTTGCCGAGAAATTGTTAGGATTATCGAAGTCGAAATGGCTCACTTCGTGACCTAAATTTGTCAATTCTGAAAATAAATCTTCACGATTTTCAGCCATGGCTGACGAAACACAATGACACCAGCAAGTTAGTTTATTTCTCTGCAAATTCGAGGAATTTGATCATGCGTAGAGACGAGTCTACCACTGGTTGCAGTGTTGCAGTGTAGTAAACAATGTCCTATGAAACATTCGCTTATTCGTGGCCAATGCTTACTACGCTACATCCTGAGGCTGCGCTGTACCGCAGTAAAGATTGCCAAAGGAAAAGCCGCGCAAATTTCGCCATTACTTACTACGGTACAACTTGGTGCTGTGTTGCACCGTGGTAAACAATGCCTTTACGCGCCCGGGCATGGCACGGTGATGTGTGAACAGATGCATTTAATTTCACTGTGGAATTCATTCACCGGGTGACGGCCGTCACCCGGCCGTCCTCCGGCCCTGGCACGGTCCGGGAATGTGTGTCCAGACCTTAAATCAACTAAACTAGCTATGAACCAACTCTAGGAAAGAAATTGGTAGAATTTATAATTTCAATTGCAATGTAATTCATGGCACGCATAGAAAACGGTTTTTGTAAGAATGTCAGTAATATAATGTATAGAGTTTTCCTAAGCAGCACGCCACATTCACCCTTCCATAGGTTTTTAGTAGAGCGGCACTGATTTCTGCGTGTACCAGTGTCGGCTGCTCCTTACAGGAGAAAATCTCCCAGCCGGCTACAGCTATATGTATATATAATAGATCAAACGTGGCTGTTAAAATGTAATAAATTATCACGTGTACATTTGCTTATAAAATTAAAATTAAAACCTGGTGATCCATTTATGTACCTTCGAATGGTCGGTGAAACCTATCTGAAGCATCTAAATACTGATTTCTCCACGACAATTGATAAAACTCCGTTAAGTGTGCAGTTTTGCAGCACACACGTCGAGATTTATTTGCGCATTCAAAAATGCTTTGGGAAAAATCAGGCAGTCCCTGGTATTATTGTGACAGCCTTATAGAACCGCGCATTCCAAATGAGTCTCAAGGTTTCAACCATAAGATTTTGAATGAACTGCTTGGAATGCACATGCAAATCTTAGGGCAATTCGTTGCATATGTGGTCGGCTCTTGAGAAGTGAAGTCGGGCCTTCACAGATTTGATACTTTTAACGGGTTAGGTACTCGTACTCGCATAAGTATTATTTTAAAAGGTTACCGTTAGCTGAAAAGGTTAAAATAAGAAAACTTAAATTTCAACCTACAAAATAAAATTGGAACTCACAATTTTGGCAAGACATTCTCTGTGGACATTTACAAAAGAAAAATGTTACTGTTTTTTCCATTATTAAATAAATTATTGTGTTTTTAACACTTATGTACATTTTGTTTGTGTTTGAATAATTTTTGTTCTGTGCATTGGATGCTCTTTTGAATTATTAAAACTTAGAGTCATGCTATATTTTGATTAATACATCGCCGGAATGTAGGCGAGTTATTAATTATTATTTTTTGCTTATTAATTGTTGAAAATTAAGAATCTCCCAACTACAATCATTACGAGCCGCCACTGGCGTGTACTAAAATCTTGATTCTCTTTATGGCAGTCATTTGATCATCATTGTGTTAACCTGATACAAAATGTATGAAATAGAAAGCAACGACACCTTTTTATATTAAATGAATAAGGAGTCTGATTTTTTCCATTAACCCAACATTGATATAAATTACCTCATATGATAATAATAATAAAACAGAATAAGTAAGCGACAATTAAATTGTTGAAATAAAAGCACACAATAGCAGCCAAAGCTGACCTTAACGATACTGTACTAAAAACCGATGATGCCGGAACGCTTCCAATTCTACACTTTTCATTCGCTCTCGGTAAACCACTTTTTATCTCTTGGAGACAATTTAGCATCATTGCATCATGCAATAATAAACAAGAAAATTTCCTGTTCTCAAACTCAAGTTTCAAGAAAAATGCAAAATTAACTCCAATAATAGCGACAAGACGTACAGCTACGACAATTAAATACCTGTGCTATAAACTCCTTGTTTTCCACCATCTTATAAAAGAGAGAGCACCCCAACCCTCTGGCTTCTGGGATCGGGGCTGTAGTCCATGGCAGGGTTGCTGATGATCCATAGTCGTTCCTGATGGGCAGTGTCGGACTGGCCCACCGGGCAACCGGGCAAATGCCCGGTAGGCCAATCCAGTTTGGAGGCCAAAATGTCCACATAATTTTATTTTTCAATTAGTAAAAACAAAAAAAATGCACAAATGTTTTTACAAACTTCAAAAAAAATTTTCATTAGTGCATGTTTGCATCATGCATCTATTATTTCTTAGTAGTCGTGGAATGAACATGATTGTGTGTGTGAGGTTCCCGCAGCGTCAGTCAAAAAATTCTTTGATTTAATTACAGAGAACGCCTATTTAAATGAAAATGACATAACAATTGAGACTGAAGTTCCAGTACTGAGATATAGGAGAATAAAAAAATGCAAAGAGAAACTGTCGGGGATCCAACTAAAGAAAGAGTTTTGAAAAAAATTTAAATGGAAAAGTGATTGTTAATCAATTAATGCAAAGCATGGAAGACCGATTCACTAAAAATTAGGAGATTAGTGAACTTTCAGTTTCTTTGATCCGAGTACTTTTCAACGTACTGCTCAACTAAATGGAGAAAATATTCCTGATTTCGTTTTTGTCGTAATTTCAAAGCTAAAAAAACATCCCACAAGACATCACTAAACAAGAATTGATTAATTTTTCAAATTTTTTTTTTTTCACTTTACAAAAAGAACAATCCCAGCCTATGGTGACCGTGACTCAACCAATCACGACCCCCTGATCACGACACTAATAGTGATGACAACGAAAATGACACCGAAGAAGATACAAATTTTCATTTAAATATCTGCATTGGTGAGGGGACAGAGGGTAATTGTGGGGGTTGTATGAATTGTTGCTTTAAAATTTTACACAAATATAATTTGCACGCCTTTACATATAGTAATTTGTACTTAGTCTACAAATACTTACTGACATTATTATGCACCCAAGCAGCCTGTGAAGGCGTATTTTCTAAAGTGAAAATAAGCAAAAATAGGCTAAGACCTTCTTTATCACAAGAAAGGTTAGAATGTTTTCTAATTCTGAATGTGGAGTGTGATCTACTCCAAAGCTTGAATTTCGACGAAATCATTGACAAGTTGCCAAATAGATCAGTCTCTTGAAAATCAAAATTATTGATGTGATTTATATTGTTAAGTATAATTATTATAATGGAATAGAGTGTAAAAATTCCTATAAGGTCAAAGCTTGTGATCATTATTATTTATATTTTTTCTTTATAATTGTTCCAAACTCAAAGTTTATAAACCATAATAGATAAAGAATTTTTTTTGTTATTTGTTTGAATGTCAGTTTATAAGAATAGAATAATTATTTACTTCCTACCTATTTAATTTTTTGTTACCTTGTTTCATGTTTAAATTTTAAAATTATTAGAATAAATATTTTTTACATTCCTCCATCGTTTTCTTTATCGTAGTTATTGTTTTTGTTGTACTTTCACGTGCCATTACTGTACTGTGCCATTACTGGTAAGAGGGGTGCCTTTTGGGTCTTCGAGCTCCCTACAATTATAAAAATTTCGCTTGCAGCAGTGCTTTGCCCCCGGACTCCCCTTTAGCCGGGGGCTGTGTCCCCCCCCCTTCCTCTTATTTTTACATGTGGAGGCCACATGCATCCTTTGCCCGGTAGGCCAAATTTTGCCAGTCCGACGCTGCTGATGGGATTCGCAGCACCTGCAACAAGCCGACGCTGCGCAACTCTTCATACTTAACCGTGATAGCACTGACCTACTGGCATCGTTCTAAGCGTTCGCACGCAACATCACCAAAACAGCAAGCAGCTGCTGGCGACTGCTTGCAAGTAAGATAACGGAAATGACCTTGCTAGAATCGACTGGAGATAAGCTGAAAATCTGCTCGGAAATTTTGTCCCGGTAATTATCGGTTTTCGAAAAAAAAAACCTAGGGAGACCTTCTGGCTGGTACGTGAACGGAAGAGATTTGTGTAATTTACGTGATGTCATAGTTTGTACTGTTAGGTGCCTAACCTTGGCCGTACCTAGGCTCCTCTTGTTTTGATAAGCAATTATAGTATAGGTACTATGTAATATGTAAACAATAAACATAAACATACTGTTTGGTGAATTTCCCAGAATTGGTGTAGTAAGCATGCTATTAGCTTAGTAAGCATTTATCCGATTTTTTTTTTAGTTTGAGGTGAAGACATCGTGACTGGTGCAATTTTTAAATTAATATCGCAAATTTACTATCACTACCAAAATAACTAACAGCGCCGAGTCATGTATAAGATCCGGAAAGATTTAATGATAACGATAAGTATTTTCAAACAATACTAAAGCTTGTAATTCAGTAGCGTACGCTGAATATTTTTGAGAAGATAATAAAGTGTAAATAAATATCAAACATTTTTAGCCAAATGTCAATTGTAAAAATGGAAATTAACTATAAAGATAAGAAAACAGCATACTCTATAAGTCAATACAGCGTGTTCAAAATAAAGAGGGCCACTATGAAGATCTGGTTAATTTTATAGAGATACAAATTTGGTTAAATGGGAAGAAAATTGCGCAATTAAAGGACTAACAAAATGACGCCTAAACACCATTTTTGAATTATCTCAAAAATTCGATTTTTTCTGACATTAATATTAATCTCTTAGGTCGGTGGTTTTGAGTAGAGCACAGATAATTGGGTTAATTGGATTCCAATCGCCAAGGCTGCTGAAAAATTCCAGTCCCTGCGGGATTCGAACCGACGACTTGCTTAATGCAAGCCTAGCGCTTTCCCAACTTCGCTACCTGGCTTCTTTTTTCATTTATTATCATTGGTAATTGCTTAATGACTTTTTCTTCTCATATGGGTTGGGTTGCTATATTCTGCCAATTTATTATTTACAATGTGTAAAATTATTTGCTAATATACTGGGTTTTACATAAATTCTAATGATTTTCTTAGTTGTGCTCGTTTCTACGCTGCATATTTAACTAATCTGATACTTTAGTAGCGTATTTCTAAATTATGGGAAATATCCTGAATATCAAATGATAATGACCTAACCTCACATTTACAATGCAGGCACAAATCAGAGCAGGCTTAACTTTCAACATTTACGTCTGCTGCTACGTATCGCTGCGTTGCCTAGGTGATATAACGTAAGTAAACGACTCGACTAAAACAAAACAGGCACAAAGGACGCGACCGTAAAAATTACTGAATCCCGTGTACCCAATACAAAATCTACACTTAAGGAATTGACTATGGAAAATCTAATGTACTATCCATTCACAAAACTCATAAACTGTCAAAGGGCTGTCAAGTTGGTACCTTGTTTAAATTCTGTTTTGGAGCTTTTGCTTGCTGATTTTAGCATCACTGAAATGTTTAAAATTTAAAAACTTGATTTATTTCACAGTTTCTTGTAAAAAAATAATCTTCCAAATTCTTTAATTTTTGTGCATACACTTCAATTGCAATGGAACAGAAATGAAAGAGGGTTTTATTATTGAAAAAAGAAAAAAGGTTATAGTTGATTATTACAAGGAAAAACTAGATGAAAATAGTTGTGACTTTTGATACATGTAACATAACCTTATCTTTAAATATTACTAAAAATTACTAGATCCGAAGTACATTCCCAAAAAACCTGTAATTTCCTGGTACACTCAGCAAATATTTTAAAAAATTGACATTGACAGTTTATGAGTTTTGTGAATGGATAATAGTAAGGTCACCCGGGGTAAGTGTAAATTTGGGGTAAGTGGAACTCATGCGTATTAA
The DNA here is from genome assembly GCA_940337035.1 of Agriotes lineatus. Taxonomy (NCBI): domain Eukaryota; kingdom Metazoa; phylum Arthropoda; class Insecta; order Coleoptera; family Elateridae; genus Agriotes; species Agriotes lineatus. The sequence goes on along the minus strand of CALNHX010007842.1, from coordinate 52,822 downwards.
TTATCTTTAAGTAAATAGAAAAAAAAACGGCAACACTGTAAATACATCGCCGAAGGATCACATGTGACTGTATGCATTAGTTACTGTTTTGTGCTGTATGCGCTGGAAGCGGCACCTCAACAGGCGCTCATAAAATTGCTTGCAGTAGTGTGTGTTGCAGATTTCACTCGACCACGACCTTATATAATTGTTACAGTAATTACCTTAACTATAATCCGTTCACGATCTTTTTGGGTCAAGTGAGGCTATGACCATCTAGTAATTTTGTTGGCAGAACCTCTGTTGCAACTAAACTCCCTCATGGAAATTGACACCTTTTGTGTTAGGTTAGGTTGTTTTCAGTTTAAGGTTATATTTTCTGAATAGGTACATTGTTTCCGGATATTCTCTAGTCTCCACATCGACTCGCGTTCTTTTAAATTTGGTCTGTCCTTTTTAAATTGGAAGTAGCATCGTTTAATGGATTTTTTTGCACTTGCGGGACTAAAGTTGGCACTTTAGTCACTTATTTCAGGGACTAAAGTAGCTCATTTAATCTCTAGGGACAGAAGTAATTACTTTAGCCCCTAGGGACTAAAGTAAAAATGTTACCGTATCTATGGTAATCTAGGGGTTATCAGGTTAGGTTTCGCGTCAGTTTTGACATAAACTGACGCGCAAAACCTAAGCTACTAACCTCGAATTTGACATAATTGTGAGCTGTTGTCATAATGACTTACAGTGCCACCAACTTTAAAATTTACCAAAGGCTACTAATTTTAAAATAATTGTAACTAAAATGTCAATAAATGACGTTTAAAAAAAACGGGTTTTCGTTTTAAATCTTCCTGCAACGTGAAAAAAATAGTATATGCAACTCGTAGAGAATGCTATTTTGCTTCAGTGCTATTTCTGACTCGAGGGCTTCGCCCTCGAGTCAGAAATTGTACCTCAGCAAAATAACGCATTTCTCTCCCTCATTGCATAATCTACTACTTTTTGTTGTAACAATAGCTATTTTTGTATTAAGGGCGTGAAGGAGGCGATTTTGGCCCGCGGCGGAATTATAAGCCAGAGGCCCGAAGGGCCGAAGGATTATAAAACGCCAAAGGGCCAAAATCGCCGTTCACTCCCGAAATGCAAACAAGATTTTTTGTAAAATCCACCATAAAGCTTTGAAAAATAAATGGCACGATTCGTTCTCAAAAATCAAATTGTTGTTGGTTGCCAATGTGATGCTGGTTTTTTAGGCCTTAGGGCGCAAAAGGCATTATTTACGCCCGCAAATTATTTTTAGGCCTTAGGGCGCAAACGGCACTATTTACGCCCGCAAATTAATGCATAAATGACCATATTTTAGTACGATTTTACAAAAAAATTATTTTGGGTATTTTGACTTTTTCTTTGACGAAAATTAAAATAATTTTTACACATTTGATAAATTATTTATTTTCTTACGAATATTAAAATAATAAATCTGGCAATGTGGTGGCAAGAAAATATCGAACAGACACTGACAAAAAAAAATGTTGCATCCGCTATATCATCGAATCAGTTAGTCCAACATGAAAAGAAAAAATCATAGCCAATTTTGTCCCAAAAAGGTCGTGAACGCCTTATAAGTGAATTTCAAGAAACGTTTGAAACTTTTTGAGGTATGTATTTGTTAATAAGTAGTTTTAGGGTATTTCTACGTCCAATAGACTGATTTAAAAATAACTCACGAATTTGTTTGGGTTCCACTTGCCCCGGTAAAAAACTTATGCCGAGGCAAGTGAAACCCAATGAGTTACACTTGCCCCAGATAAGAATATCAGCGATTAATGTTTTTTCCTTGTTACAGATATGGTTCGCAAATGCATGAGGAAAACGCCACCGCCATCCTATTCTCGTGGGCATATACAAAATGCTGTGAACAATGTAAAACAAGGAGTGCTAACCATATACAGTGCCGGTAAATTATATAATATTCCGAAGGCAACCCTGTTTAAACATGTAAAGAGACAAAGAGGTGTAAAAAGTAAGTCGTTCGGTCGGCCCACTACAATTCCTCTTGAGGAGGAAAAGAAAATTGCAGAATTTTTAAAAACTATGAAAAATGGGGCTTCGGCCTCTCCAAAAAAGAAATGTTGGAGACTACAGGCCGATATGTTAAAGAAAATAATATAGTCACACGTTTTAAAGACGGAGTTCCTAGTGATGACTTCCTTGTCCGATTTAGGTAAACTCAAAAGCTGAGTCTGAAGAATCCTCAAGCTGTGGAAGTGGCCAAAAAAAGAGTATAGATCCGTTCATAATAGATGAATACTTTCAACATCTGAAGGAAGTTACTCTAAATATTGTTCCAACAGAGATTTGGAACCTCGACGAGACTAGTTTTTGTTTAGATCCCAGACGTGTTAAAGTTCTTGGACCGATAAGAACACCTACTAACCGAGCAACTAGCGGTCCTGGGAAAGAAAATATTACAGTCTTATTAGCTGCAAATGCTGCTGGTGAGAAACTACCGCCATTAATAGTGTTTAAGGGTAAAAATGTATGGGACTCGTGGATATCACCCGATGCTGTATTTGAAGGTATGTCATACAGTGCTACTCAAAACGGCTGGATGGAAGCGGAAACCTTCACCAATTTTTTTACAAGAAATTTCTTGCGCAATATTCACCCTCAAAGGCCAGTAGTTCTTATATATGATGGCCACTCTACGCATGTAGGTTTATCACTGGTACTCAAATTACCACCACACACTAGTCATGTGCTACAATCACTAGATCGTAGTGTCTTCAGACCCATGGAAATTAAATGGGATGAAGGACTAGTAAAATGGCAAAGACAAAATTATGGAAAAAAATTGCCGAAATCAGTTTTCTCAAGCATGATTGGCCTATTTGGAAAACTCTTCAGCCTGAAGTGATAAAAAATGGTTTTGAAAAAGCTGGAATTTTTTCCTTTTCCGATAGAGTAATTCCTCAAGACAAATTTTAACCTGAAGCATACCAAAGGTGGCTGTTATCGTTAACAGAGAAAGAGAATTCCGCACCTAAACCTTCAACATCCCGTGGAGAAAATATCACTCTGCCTTCAAGATCAAATAATGTAAAACAAATTAATTCACCATCAATATGAAAGTTACAGGGGAATTATCTCTTGCAGTGCAAGGCGAGCCTATAATTACGCCAATAAAATCATTTGAGGCACTATTGTTGGAACAAGTCAAGCAAGTGCCTAACGTAAAAGCTGGAAGAAAGCGCATTTGTCCAGGAGCAGAAGTTATAACGTCGGATGAAGCTCTCAAAATATTAGAAGCTAAAGCAATTGAAAAAAAACTTCCCAAAAATCACAATTCAAACAAAAGAAGAAACCCATTCCAGTCGTCGAGAGTGACGAAGATGAAGAACAAATGATTACAGATGATGCCAGTGATGTATCCGATGAACTCGAAGAAGACTTGAATGAAAATAATTTCATGGATGAAATGAATAAAAATTTTGGTACAGAAGCTGTTGATGATTGGGTTATGGTAAAACTTGCGACGAAAAAAACGATTAAGTTTTTTGTTGCTCAGCTTATTGAAAAGGAACCCAGCCTCTATGTCAAATTTGCCAAAAGAATTGGTTTATCTTCATCATTCCATTGGCCAAATATTGAAGATAGTAGTGTCATTACTCCTGAAGACATTTTCAAGTTTTTACCGTCACCAGTTATTGATAAACGAGGAAGAATCAACTTTAATATTCGTTTTGACTCTTACAATTTATCTTAAAAATTTTAAAATAAGTTACAATGTACTTTTACGTTTATGTTAATAAAATTATTTTCATGGCATTATGACGTAAAGTTAAGAGCTTTGTTTACACTTCCCCCTTTGTATTTTGATGCGTTTCTATGCAGGAATTTAGGTATATGTTACACTTGCCCCTTGTATAGTTTCCACTTATCCCTTTACTATGGGGTAAGTGGAAACCAAAGCATAGATACATATTTTCTCTTGATAAAAAAAAACTGCTATCATTTCACATATGTAGATTATCCAGATAATAGCACATATAACTATTAATACCCACAAAAAAATTTAAGTCGTTTTGAGTAAAAGGTTCAAAGATATTACAAATCAAAGTTGAGCTAATAAAACTAGCGGCTCCACTTACCCCGGTCGACCTTATTCATGTTTCCCTACGATTACTCTGATGTTCACCATTTTCTTAGTTGTTGAAATATTCCATTTCGTAGCACACAATAAATTGATTTGATTGTTTTCATGATTTTATCTTGTAAGAACTGTGAATTTTGTACCGGGTGGCCATAAATATCTGATATCACATCACCTTTGGATTCAACACCGCTTTATTAAAATGATGAATCCAACTAAACTAGATGTCACTAATGTCATCACAACTAAAATTCCCATCTGTCAAAAATTATTTCAGATTGCAATAAGTATAGAAGTTAGAACAAGAAATTTTTATAATCGAGTCGTAGGCTAAACTGCAGAATCCAGAGCACATTCCCCTCCTCTTATTCCATTTTATTACATTACATAGGTACCAATACTTATCGTAATTGAAATATAATGCTAACCAACATTTATAAGTTGCTAATTCCATGGCTACCGGGACCTCAGATATTTATGGCCACCCGGTATTACTATTTCTTCTTATATTAAAGATGCCATGGCTCCTCTACCAACTGATACAAAATATTCCTGATCTCTAAAATTTACTTTTAAAAATGGTAACGTATAAATGTTCTCTTTGTCCTCTTATTTTTCTAATAAAAATGTTTCGGTATGTACTTGTTTTTGGCTGTGATTGGCATAGTTTCTGATGTAATTTACTAAAATGGAGCTTTTTTCTCTGTGAATGGCTCTTCATGCACATCCACTATCTCAATCCTATTCAAATCTTCTCCTTAGTTGGCTTTCATTCCTGTTCTTTATAGAAGGTGTACTTTCTAATTACGTACATTTCTCGGGTGCATCCTCTTCAATGTATTTTCCTTTAGACACATCAGTCATTGTAAAAGATGTGGCCGAAATTATTTGGAACTTAGCACCTTTTACGTTTGTTTTAAAACCAGTTTAGTTTTATTTGACAGGAGATGGAGTTTATTTTGTTGTTAAGAGATAGGGGGAAGTAGCTAGGCCTGGCTACCTCGTTATAAACAATTTTAGCTTGTGTTCAACCCCATCAATGAATATACACAATCGTGGTTAAAGGTATATTGAAATCTTAGTCCTATTACAGCGTATATATACAGAAAATGTATGCCATGTTTTTACGGCCTAATATTAAAATACAATCATACGCATTTTTACTAGCCCAATTCTGAATGCTTGGTTGACACACTAACATTGCAGAATTGCTGCGTCGTGTTTTTGACATACGATATTACTATACATGTAAAAATGCAACGTCTGTTTGTCAACAAGAACTGGCGCTTGATTGCAGGCGTTGCTATTGTAATTTGTTATCATGACACCGAAAGCTGACATACTTTTATCTGGCGCAAGTTCTGCCTTTAGTGAACCAAATGCGTGTTTCCTGGATTAAAATTTATATTAAAATTATTCACTTAAAACCATGTTCAAAAATAGTTTGAACAGTCATTACTTGTGCCTGTTGCGCCTTGGGCCAGTACTGCTCAATAAATAACTTAAATTCGTAAATTCTTGGTACCCCAGACAACCGTGGGCCGAATAATGTACGTTCAAATGACGTTATCATAGGACGTATAAATAACGTCATCATAGTACGTCCCAAAGATGTCTTCATTTGGTCATTAAAAAATCCTTAATTGTATTTAGGTTTTCAAGAAGGACTTTCATTACTGGAAAAAAAAATGTTCATAATACATTGAGCAGTAAAAAATCCAAAATTTAGCACAAGCGTTTATATACTTAAATCGAGAGATAAAAAAAAACTCATCCTCAGCGGGCTGTGAAATTCAAACGTTTGAATAACATGTTGGTAGCACTGTAAGTCGATGCCATATTTGAGGTTAGCAGGTTAGGTTTTGCGTCAATCTGTGTCAAAACTGACGCCAAACCTAACCTACTAACATCGAATTTGACATAGACTTACAGTGCTACCAACATGTTATTCAAACGTTTGAATTTCACAGCCCGCTGAGGATGAGTTTTTTTTTTATCTCTCGATATATAGATCAACCCTTTTAGTGGTTAACAATTAAAGACCGTCTTAACATCATGCTCAGCTTTTTAAGCATCTATATAATGTGTTAACATCTGTCTTAAGCACAATTTAAGTAGGTTACTGAAGGTGGGTTATAGGACGTAATAATTTAAGTATTTCTAAAATTATAGTTTGACAGTAATAGAAAACTACATAATATATTTGAGCTTCGCGTCTTTTTTACCAAACTGTATTGCAGCGAATCAATTGACGGTTAGTCGGTTCGGCTCGGTCGTGTTTGTATCGCAGTTAAGGGGATGTGATACCCGTCTGAAATCTCTAACATTGAGAACTTTGGATATAGGCAACACACACAACATTTTCTATTTGCAATAATTTTTACGTTAATAAACACGTAGCACAAAAACCAACGCAGCAGCACCTTAGGAGCATTATTACTCAGCAGCATTACTCACCGCTATTGTGTAACCTCTTAATAGCCTCGTCCCTAGGTATTTTGTAGATTTAGCTAATAAGTAGCTAATCACTATTAACACTTGCTTTAAAACATACTTTTTATAATTAATTGTTATGAATAAAATTGTATTTAACACAAAGAAAAAAATTAGTTTAAAAATAGACTTTTATTCATTAAAGAGTAACATAAAAGATATAATTACATACAAATAAAAATTTCCATTTATTTGTTGGTTTTTTTATTTTGTGCATTAATAATAGAAATTGAATCACGCACTTTCATACCTCTAGGAATGCGTGGATCGGCTAATTCCGGCAAAATACAGTTCATAAAGAAGTCTGTTAACTTTGGTATCATTTTGTGTTCCCAAAAATCTTCATTCCTTACAATTCGGATTATCTGGAGATCAACGTCGGTGTACAAAGCTAAATCACAGTATGCCCTTTCTAAAATATTAAGTTGTCCCTGTATTTGAAAGTAATACATATGATTTTCCTTTAGGCATAATTTCCCATTTTCTAGTTTAACACACATTTTACCATTGTCTTGAACTGATTCATGAATTTTTTTATCTCGAATCGAATATAAGCATTTTACTTCTATCAGTCCATCTTTATCAATAAGTCCATCGGGGGATGCACCTAAATAAGGAAAATCGTTCGAAATAAACAATCCACTCGATACAACTTCTGAATTCGTTTTTTGTTCATATAAATGAAGAGCATTTTTTTCATTAATACGGCCATAGACTATTGCGCGAGTTGTTAAAATTTCGTGAACTATATAACAGCGTTTTCACCAATGCATGACAAGATGTAGTAGCTCTTCGTAAACAAATTCGGCCAAAGCTAGATGCTGCAAGTCGATTTCGACGAGCCTCGTGCCATTTTACGTTATCATGTTGTCCTATTGTAAGTTTTTCGATTGCAGTGGCGTCTTCACTTTTCAGATGGTCTAAAATTTTTAATTTTTCAGATTCCAATTCGTCTTCCGTGATATCTGGCTTAGCTGAATCAGGGCCGTAGTCTTTTGCCTCATTATCAGTCATTACTTTTCTTCTATTCTTTTTCTTTTGTGTAGAGCGTGCGTATATACATTTTTTCTCTCTTAAACTGCAGAAATTATCAAGCTGATCATTTTTTAATAGGCATTGTCTATGCCAAGATGGCCCTGAATTAAAAGATAAAGCAGCTCCATAACACCGTCGTTGGAAAGATCCTCGTTGAATATAATTAATTCGTTTTCCACCTGAACATTTTGCAACCATAGACATGAACCTCTCTGCGTAATTTGTTGTGACATTTCGGGTTAATCGGTTTGCTTTTCTTACAACAAAATCTATAATTTTGTATATTTCTTCTAATACCGGACTGGTACCTAAAAGCGGAATGAAGTTTTCCTCCTCGTTGGGTTTTCTTCGGCATTGCTCATTGCAGTTCGAATGGTCCCCAAAAACGTGATGTGGTATATTTTTTAATTCTTGGCAGAGTTCCTTCGTAGAAGATTGTTGAGATTTAGATATAGCCGATCGTACTGCTATACTAAGCCTTGGTAAGTTAGATTTTATAATACGTCGCACTGATATTGCATATTTTGTATTTGCTGCAAGTTTGTATAAATGAGAGGTAAACGCTCGGGTTACATGATTCGCACACTCAAGTTTCAAAACGTATCTACCATAGCTAACGTTTTCTAAAATCCGCGTATACACGCTGGAATCGCCATCACCAATTACATATTTATATCGAAGATTGTACTGATTCTCGCTTTCATTAAAACCCTGAACAATTATATCTTGCTCCATACTGCTCGAGGAGCCGCTATAATTTTTAAAGCATTGATGAGGTCGAGGTATCGTTTTCTTGTTTTCTGCAGCAGTGCAGATACAGCAAAATTTATTTCTTACACCTATAAATAATAATTTTTTTGTTTGCAGTCCTATAATACATGCAACTCCTGAAAGCGACGAATAACTGTGTCCATACGAACGCTTCGCCCACCCACCATCGACCACTACACTTATAAAAGGTACTCCATTTTCGACATCACCCCTTTCTATTGCAAGCTGCCGTTCTTCTTCTGCTGCTTTGCACATTTGCAATTGAAGTTGTGACTCCCACACTTTTCCAACCTCCGTTTCTAATTTTCTGTAATACTTTCCAGACATCATTGGCAGGTTCATTACTGAAAATAATTCTTGAGATTGTGAATATCCAATTCCAACGGATGTTGCTCCCCAAACCAATAAATTATTTACGGTACTTGTTGGAGGTTGCAATGCTATACACACGGTTTTTTCGCAAGTATTACAATGGTAGAATAACGTCGACGAAATTCCTTTTCTGGTTTCTTTGATGAAATGCATTTTTCCCATAGTGCATTTGTTGTCATGATAAGAAATTTTTTTCATTTCCAACAAAAAAAAGTTTATGTCAATGATACGATTTCCGGTGAGACTGTTTACTCTGGTATTAGATGTTGTATCTGCTTCTATCTCTAAATCCGGCAAATCTTCGTCTGGAAGGCTATAATCGGAAAAATTGCCATTAATTTAAAAAATTACCTAAACAAAGCTTAAACGCCGAAAAAGAAGCAACACCACAGCACACTAGAATCATAAACGAAAAAATGACCGCCTAGACTTTCTTAAACTTAAGCCGGATATAAATATGTAGGGAGTGAGTTTGGATCACTTCCGGTTATACCGGAAGAGTGTCACTAATTTTCTATTTTCAGTGAACAATCTATTATATTTTATTCTATAGTCTAAATGCCCGTAAAAATAGCTTTACAATGACTAACTTGCATAATATGTATTTACTATCAAAAGTATGTGTAATAGCCTAATAGGTCATCAAACTCGACATTTTCAAAAATTTTTAAAAGCCTCACAATCGACTTTGGTAAATAAATAAACAAAAGAAAATGTAGAGCGTTTAGCCCTGTAAAAAAACTGGTTTTACCGATGAATTTTTAATATATCTCTAAATTTCACATTTCGTAGAATAGGACCAGCCGTTTTGGAGATCTCTTGACCACATACAATACATACACACACACATGTATACACACGGACCACAAAAACCACTTTTTGAGGTGGTTTGTGGTACTATAGGAAAGTAAAAAAGTATTCACATAATATGTACATTGTACAAACTTACTTTTGAAAATAAGGAACGTGTGCATCTTCTGGTATGTTGTTAGAGTTTTTAATGGAAAAAATCACTTCTTCCCGAGTTCTTCGTTGTCGTTGTGCTTTTGAAGCCCTCCCCCGCTTTCTCACTATGTACGTACTTCGCATTTTGTCCAAAATAAGAAGTAAAAGCAGCAGTTAAAAGAATCACACCAACAATAATCAACAAACAACTTATATAAAAAAATGTCCTCAAGCACGAAACAAATTAAAACGCACTGAAAAATGTCCACGGTATGACAGATAGTTCTTAGGCATTACCAAAGCCAACAGTGAACTGAAACACTTATTTGTTGAAATTCTTGTTATTATTGACTAATTATTAGTTATTCCTCCATTTCTGTTGAAACTGTTTACTTATTTTACTAAAGACATTACTCATTAACTCTCTATCAAAGAAGATTATACTAATGACCCAGTCCAAATCTCCAAGCAACAAATTTGAGTAACAATCATCAAATGTCCGGAAGTAATTAAATCTGGCGTCCTACAAAATTATAAGTTTGAAGTGAAAGTTCCGATAGTTTTTTTTTGTATTTGGGTATCCATGGCGACCCCAAAATGTAGGTTGCTCATTTCTCAGATCTGATGAGCCAGCTACCCTGGCAAAAATGTTGTCCACTAAAATTTTAGGATTTTATTTTGACCAAGAAACTGCTTATCAACTTTCTACCTGAGAAGATTATGTCGACCCATTCCTAATGGCAATGCATGAGGTAAACCCGTCTTAGTCTGTCTCTTTTCTCAAGGTACCTCTTTTTCTATTAATATTTTGGGTGCTACTTCATAATCGATTTCTCTTATTTTTGACTTTATTAACTAAAGCAGAGCATTTTTAAAAATACGAGCGCATGCAGTACCATTTAATCTAGGGTATAACTAAAAATAAAAGAAACCAGGGATGTGTTAGAATGATAGTATGAGCAATTTTGTTTAATTAAAATATAAAATTCGATTAAAGATGGCTTTGTAATACATATTAAGTTTCACAATTTTGTCATACCCTAGAGTAATTTGTACTTAATATACAAGTTAAAACAAAAACTAATTCGAATCAAAACTAACCGTGTTAATGTATGAAAAGCTATTTCCTAATCCAATTAAATTGCAGCATTAATATTTTATTTTAATAATTTGCAAGTAAAAATGGTGTTTTTTAAGTGGCGTTACACTAGTTAGGATATTTAGATAATGAATAAAAAATTGTTTTCTCTCTTCAAAATTGAGGGTATACCCTGTCCTTAAGATTGCTCAATAGGTTTATCGACAGCACATGATCTCTTTGACGCATCGCATAGCGCCATAATCAGCAAGAACGGCTATTGATGTGTTTCTTAGAGTATGATTGAGATTGAGAAGACACCAGTAAGTCACGTCATATGCGCCAACGGCAATCATTAACTGTCAATCATTGGCAGCGTTCATTTGATTTGGAAAAGGGGTCACAACCTGATGAAATTGGTAATTTCATCAGAGACTTAATTACACTGTTATCTTTTGTGAATTACGTATGTGAAATTAAACAAAAATAAATTAAAAACAACACGCGCGCACGAACAAAACAAACAGATATACACTCGCAATTCAGAAAGTTTACAAAAACTTCAGAATACACACACCACGCTTAATCGAACAAAGCTCAAAAACAAAGCTGAGGCGCCGGTAAATAGCCAATGTCACCTTGTCAAACAGAACCTACGTGATAGACTCGTGCGACACAAAATCGGCTGCTGCGCATCTATGACGCTGGTGTCTTCTCATCTCAATCTTACTCTACCGACCTGTGATCTCTAAGATTTGTGCTAAAATTGCACAGTCAATTCCTGTTTGCATAATTGCTGTTTCTGCGTGTAGCATTTTTGATTACCAGCATTTAACGTAATAATCTGCTAAATATTTTTTGAAGGTGAGTAGAATTATAACCTAACTTATACTTAATTACCTTGGTGGTGGTCCCACATTCTACTTACCTAAATCCTTTTAGTTATTAATAATAACATCGAATTCGATAATGATGGTGGCGTTTCGCTTATCCATTCAGCTCGGCTTACTCGCTTAAAGAGAGAAGTATATTGATCCTCTCAGCAAACGATCTAGTACAGTCAGGAAAAGATCCTCCTGATAACGGAAGTTGGAAATTGCTCAAGTTAAAGAGTACATTTTTGCAACAGGCGTGTATTTACATTATATACAGCTAATTACTTTAATAATTTAATAAGTACATTATTTATAGGTCTTGGTCCTCCTATTCCAGGAAATTTTCTCAGCCAGTCAGTGGAACATATAAAAAATTTAGACGAAGGAACTTTTGTTAAATTTTGTTGAAACTCATGTTGCAGCTCGTGTTGAACCTAATACAGGTGCAATAATAATGTCTCAAATTTCAAGTTTAAGTATCTACGTTTTTTGGTTTATGTATATGCTTATATTTATAAGTATTTGTTCTTTAGTTTTGAAAGAAAATAAGCTGACTATTGAAGGTTGATTAAGAACTGTAATAGAGCAAAATAACCAAATAGTTACTCAGTACCTTATACTGATCTACTAGTAAATGATACTGAGGTGGATGTTCCTTTACAATCAGAAAATTATTTACGACATTTAAAAGTACCTGTACAGTAGCTGAATAAAATGTCTTGCTTTGGTATGTACTTTGATTTTCTACACCGAAAGAATTAAAACTCAATTTTAAAATACCTTCTTTCACTTTTCCTTGCTGCCAATTTGAATTTGTATGGAAAGCGTGGTTAAAAAGTGGCCTTTCAGGAGCTGAAGCTGAAAGACGTCATTGTTAGTAAGTCTTTTTTTAACATTATGCTGTGTGAGTAAATTCTAACCACAACATACAGGCTAATTCAGAAGAAAAAATGTGATACGTTCCCACAACTAACATTGAACCTTCTTGAATTAGTCTGTAACATTAATAAAAAACATTGTAATTGTAAAGCCTAACGACTGGAAAGTTATTTTAAATCATAGATAAGTCGCTTACAATTTTAACCTAATTAGGTATTGTTCAAAACAGAAAGAATTACTTTTGTCATAAATATTTTAAAATAAAACCTATCAAGTATTATTCAGGAAAAATAAAACTTTGGTCAACAGATACGTCTTAAATGTCAAAAAGTTGTTGATATGTAGCAAATGTGTTTCAATAAAATGACAATTTCGATCGAAGTGTTTAGGCGGTGATAGTACGTAGTCTAAAATAATTTACACAATCTCTGAATCTCTCACAATGTGGTAAAACACGCTTTTATAATTTGAAGAACTAAAAAGAGCGGATCTTAACCTTTCCATCTTTTAATCGAGTGAAACTTTATTAATTTTCAACATAACTAATAATTTTATGTTATTATTACCTTTCTTATAATTTTGTTTTGTAAATACAGGGAGTTAAAAAAAGGTTGAATATTTTACCCACTTATAGATCTCAACAACACAAACAAAAATGTCCTAATAAACATGGGTCCGGAAACACTTCGTTTTCGAGATAAAGGGTGTTCCATTTTTTTTTAATTCGGTTCTTATGTTATCTAAAAACGCTTGGAGCGATTTTAATTCAATTTTTAGAGTTTGTTTATAACTTTATGAGGTATCTTTTGGCTCTATTACAATTGATGTAGTAATTCCAGGGGCGTGCCCAGGGGGAATAACGATTAGGTTTTTGCACACAAAAATAACGCCCACGAGAGTTGTTGCAATTTTTATGTTTTTTTAATAAAGCAACTAAAAATGCAACTTTTTTATCTCCAGATAATTTTTCAGATCTCGCTTCGTTTTCAAGAAAAAAATTAAAGCCCATATGTTCGCACGTTTCTGAACCTGTTAAGACAACAACTAAAATGCTTCAGTATCTAAAAACCCCTTAACCGATTTTAGTGAAACTTTGAAGGTTTACTAGTGCTATCAATGATCATGTTTTGGCACACTTAGATTGGAATTATTTATTCCAGGGGCGGCTGGGTTTTTAACTTTAACACTGTATCTCAGAATTAAAGCATTTCCGGACCCATGTTTATTATGACTTTTTTGTTTGTATTGATGAGATCTATAAGTGGGTAAAATATTCCACCTTTTTTTATTATGGAGTTTTTATATTTTTCTTGAAGTATAGAAGTAGTATTATAGGTATATTATTACTAAAATTTCCTGTATGTTATGTCTAAAATAAGTTTTAGTTGTAATTTCAATAAGTTTTTGAATACATTACATAATTTTTGTTAAAAGTAGTACGTTAATGGTATGTCAATTTAACGTATTACTTTACATAATAAATTGGTTGTTATCTAAAGGCATTGGAATGTGATATTAATACGCCATATTTATATACGTCATTTGTAGATATTTCAGCTGGTCGGTGCTGACTAACAATTTATGACATTTTGGCCTGACGGTACTATGCCAAATGTCTGCATCGTACTCCTTTCAAGCTTTCTTAAATAGCCTATCGGAAGCTCACCTAAAAGTCCCTCAAATATGGGAGCATGTTCTCTTGTAACCCGAAATTACTTCCTCCTGTACTTCCTGCCTGTACTAAATTGCATATTTCTTACTTGCTCCTTTACTTCTCGCAATTTTTCTTCGGTTCTGTCCTCGTTTAGCTTTATATTGTGCTGATTTCTGACCACAATATCTTGCGTTTCTTCTACTTTTTTCAATTATACCTATCTTGATGTTAACTCCTTCGTTTTGATCAGCTATTCTGTTTTCTATTATTCTTCGTTATTTTTTTTTATTAGCTTTTACCTCGTCTGCTACAGTTTTCTCGAAATCTAATCTCTCTTCCAGTTCGTCTTGCATTTCTGCTCTGATTTCCTTCTTGATCTCAACTTTGTAGGTATTAATTCTGTCAAAACAAAAATGTTTTCTAGCAGCAGCTTCTTCCTTTTTTTTGCTTGTATATTTGCAAATTCTTCTCTCTGCTTATTTATTGATTCTTGCAGTTTATTTTACATTCTTTTCACATTTTCTACAGCAAGTACTCTGCTTTCTTCTGCGCTACACTGTGTTAATGTGTTGCTTCTTTCATATTTTCCGGCATTGCCTTCATTGATTTCTGCGTGTTTACATTGATTTGTGCAACTACGTTAATTAATTGCTCCAAATCTACTTCCTTCTTTGTCCCTTCGCCTTGGCTACCTTCTCGGTCTCTTTATTCTTTTTGCTGTGGCGCTTCTTGTACCGTTTCTTCTACCTGCACCTCTTCCATGTCTTTTTATGGCTTCTTTTCTTTAGTAGTTTTTGGCAACCATTTTTATATTGTAACTTGTATTTTATGCAGGTTACTCTGCATTAATTTAAAATTTTAAGTGAAGTTATATTTTTATTAGCTAATAAGAACTCTATTTTTTCATTCTTGTCCTACTCTGCGGTCGACACTTGTAGCTTCTTTACTTAGCACCAACAATCCTTTACCATTATTAGCATGTTTTCTATGATATGGTATCGCTTATATTCTTGGTTCTCACTTTCCAGTACCACATTTTTTAACTGTTGAATGTTTGCTTAAGATATAATTTTTCGAAAATCTTTCTCGTTGGTAAATCCTTTCTATTCCAATTAAAATTTGCTTGGGGTTTTCTACATTTTCCAAATCCGTTCTGCTTAGAAAATCAGCCACGACGTTCATTTTCCCTGGTCGATGTTTTATTTCGAAGTCAAACTGTTGCAAATACAATGCCCATCGATACAATCTATCATTATGAAATGTTTTCTTCTTTTGAAAAGAAATGGATGAATTGTCTGTTGTTATTTCAAATCTATTCTTAGTTAAATACAATTTTAGTTTCTTAACTGCAAGTATTATTGCCAACATTTCTTTCTCGGCGATTGTGTACCTTGTTTCGTATCATTCTAAAAATTTTTATATCAAACATATCGGCGCCTCTACTTCTTCTTTTATTTGGATAAGTTCGGCTGCAATAGCTAGGTCGGAAGCATCTGTTCATACTATACATTACTATATTTTAATAGCAATCACATATAAATTGTTTTTTTAAAGTTATTTAAAGCTTCTTCTCTTTCTTCATTCCATTCCCAATTAACATCGTTACCCAAAAACTGTACTAAAGGTAACGTTAGTTCTGAATGGTAAACCGTTTATAATAATTGAACACACCTAATAAACCCCTTAATGTTTTCAATTTTTTCGGTCCAATTTGTCTTTCATAAACTTTATTTCAGTTCAATTTTAACCCGTTTTCACTCAGGATTTGTATCACTTTCCTTAATGTTGCAAATGTTGTTTTACGTCGTTTGAATATACTAAAATTTCGTCGAAATAATATACTCATACATCTTTATACTGGTTTAATATCTTCAGTATAACACGGACCAGAGCTGCACAAGATGTCCATACACCATAAGGTACACAATAAAAATGGAAAATTTCGGCATCAATACTACACTTCTGTGAAAACACTTCCTAATTGTAAAAATTTCTATTTATTATTACTTTCACTTTGATTTTTGTGGGAAGCCAAAACAAACACCTTGAAATGTTAATGGAGATAATTATATCAATTCAATAAGAGATAAGCCTGATTTTTATATAGTATAAATGGATGACCAGCTACTTGCAAATGGATTCCTTAAATTTATTAACGCTAAATATGGACCGGATCAAGAGGACCTTTTTCGAAACTTTTGCAAAATAAACAATTTAATTGTAAAGGTAAGCGAACGCATTTATTTCCTTAAAACTTGTAAGAAAAACTTACTAATTCCAAAATTTCTAAAAACTAAAAATTATCATATTGTTTTCCAAAATTACTATCATAAAATACAATATTCAGAAATGCAAAATACAACTGCAATGAAAACTTTAGCATTATTAATTAAAGACAATTATAGTTACTTAAATAATTTGAAACAAAAACTTATGAAAATGCAAAACTGTTTGAATAAATTTTCCTAATAAAACTCTTATCATAAATTTTCTAGCAACCAAAATAAAGCAGAACTTAAACCTGAGAAACATAATACATACAAGACTTAATAAAAAAATCAACTTACTAATAAATAATAGTAATAAAAAACTTTCCAAAGCTGACAACCCATTGAACTCCAAGGTTTTGATTTCTCAAAAAAACTTTAATATAAATGATTTTAAAAACCCTAACGAATTTATCTACAATATGACTAACGTAAACATTCCTGAAAACGTTAAAAATATCTTAAAATTAGGGCCAAAATTTAACCATTACAATCCAAGAAACAAACTTCCAATTGAAAATATAATCTCTAATGTAGAAAATGGCATCTCTACTTTACCATCTAATGAACAAAATTCTATACGTGCTAATATTGTTAATATTTTAACTAATTTCAAAAATAATAAAAACAAATGTCAAAATTTAACTTTTCAGCAATTACAATACAACAATGTTTTAGCCAAAAATATTAATGAAACAAAAACTTTTTTAAAAAACAATAATAACCTAATAATAACGTCTGCAGATAAAACTCAAAAAACAGTAATTATGACTAAAACCGATTACCATTGTAGGATGATGGATTTGTTAAGAGATGAAAACACTTACAAACATGAGATTAAAGACCCCACTTTAACTATTCAAAATAAAAATAACAAATTATTTAAAAACTTACTTGAAAAGAATTACATTGATAATCTCACTTACAAAAACTTAATTTCTCATAATGGTCTTCCACCAAAAATGTATGGGCTGCCTAAACTTTATAAAGATAATATTCCTTTAAGACCAATTGTAGCTTCATATATGAGCCCAACTTACAATCTTTCTAAATACTTGTCTAAAATTCTATCTAACGTTACATCCCTTAACAAGTTCAGCATTCAAGACTCATGGAAATTCAAAGAACAAATCGACAATACAAAACTTAAAGAAAACCATAAACTGTTTTCACTTGACGTTGTTTCTTTATACACCAACATTCCAATTGACCTTGCCTTAAATACCATTAAAAATAATTGGAATAGAATTAAAAAGCACACCAATATCCCCTTAGATGATTTTATCCAATTGGTTGAATTTGTTTTAAATACTACATATTTCTCATACAATAAAAATATATACACTCAAACTTTTGGATGTGCAATGGGTTCACCCATATCTTCTACTATCGCTAATCTGGTATTAGAAGATATTGAAACAAAAATTCCTAAACATAATTCCAATTATTCTCTTTATTTAAGATATGTAGATGATATCATAATGGCCTCTGACTCTATAAACAAACAATTATTTCTTCAACTTTTTAATAACGTACACCCTAGACTTAAATTCACTCTCGAAAATGAAAATAATAAAGCTTCAATAAACTTTCTAGATTTAACTTTACTCCGACAAACTAATGGGAACATCCTAACTAACTGGTTCCGCAAAGACATTAAAACTAACAGATATTTAAACTTCAACTCTAACACTACCATTAAATATAAAAAAAGTGTCATAAATTGTTTAGTTGACAGAGCCATAAAATTATCCTCCAAACAATTCCACAAAAAAAAATTTAGAAATCATCACACATATGTTAACTATTAATGATTACCCTACCAATTTTATTAATAAACAAATTAAAAACCGTATTAATTGTATTAATAACAAAAAGAAAATTAACCTTTCAATAAATCTACAACCTAATTGTTTTGGCAACGATTTCAATATCACTGATACATCACCTCAAAATAAATACATATCTATAAATTATATTCCTGAATTATCTGAAAAAATTAAAACAGAATTGAAAAAATATAATATAAATACTGCTTTTAAAAATTACAACACTTTTGGCAATATGTTTTTTACCAATTTAAAAGACAAAACTGAAACTAATATGCAATCCAATCTTGTTTATCAAATTAACTGCAACAATTGTCCATCCACTTATATTGGACACACGAAACAATTACTAAAAAACAGAATTAACCAGCATAAATATTCAATAAGAATCAATAATGTATCCCCCTCAAACAAAAAAACTGCTTTAACTGATCATGCCACTGAAAATCACCACAAATTTAATTTCAATACACCAAAAATATTACATAAAGAGAGTAACTTAAAGAAACGGTTAGTTTTGGAAATGATTGAAATACAACGAAGCCCTACTGCTATAAATTATAAAACTGATATTGAAAACTTAAGCTCTATTTATCATAACCTATTTAATTAATTTAAAAACTCTTTACAAATGTATTGTTTCTCTCATAATTTGTGTTCTGCTTTTTTCCTTAATATATAATAAATGCTAATTTGTGTTTGACTTTGCAAAATTTTATAATTTTTAAATAAATACGACCCTGTACATGTCAAATAACATTTCCAAATTTTACACTCTGCGCATTACTGATAACATATAAGAAACAGCCTTGCATTCTCACATGTACGTTTGCTTGCTTGCAAAATGTTAATTTGTTCGTGTCTTAAATTTTAATCTGTGGGGTTGATTATCATCCCCTGTTTCTCGTCTTTTTAATGTGTCATAACTAAAATTGTCGTAATTATAATGCCTTCTTGACCTCCATATACAAGTAAGTTAACAAGTGAAAGATTAATATTGTGTTCGCTCATCTAATTTTTGACTTTTATAATTTCAGCATGGCAAACTTCAATTTCTTTATATTATAAATCAAATACTGAAGAAGCTAATACATTTAGCGAAACGTATATTATTTAAATTTTCATTAAATCTATTATTACGACAATATGATTTTTATTTATACTATATAAAAATCAGGCTTATCTCTTATTGAATTGATATAATTATCTCCATTAACATTTCAAATTTTTCAAACTTTTATCAATTTACTAAATATCTTTAAAAAAACAAACACCAGCTTGGCGTCTAGCCCCCCAATTGTTCTCTCCTTGTTTTTGTTTACATTCTATTATCTGTATGTCAAGGCTTACTATGATTACAGTTTCATTTTTAAATTGTTTCAAGGCTAATAGTATTTTGGAATACTTTTTACATAATATTTGAAATGCTGAAATTATTTTAATTCCTGTCATAATTGTACGTTAGCTTAAATTACGTGTAAATAACTGCTAATTATTTAAACCTTTGTGTCATTACCTCCAAGTCCTAGTCGCATATTTTTCTTAAATATATCATTTTTGCGATACTCGGCATTCTGACTATCCCTTCGAACCGAAAAAGACGTTCAACATTACTTTGGTTCAAGTTCAGGGGATTCTTATACAAATTGCAAGTGTTTGTGCAACTTTAAAAAATATCTTAAAATGCTTCTAAAATTATTGAACATCCAAATAGGGAGCTTTACTTTATCTCCTAATTTCCACATGGCATTCAAAATAACTTACATTATGGATACATGCAGCGAGCTTGGCGGCTTTTACACGAAGGTTCACATGTGTCAAAACAGACTCTCATTCAGGCCTAATGTCTACAGAGAGGCCTATCACATACAATATCATTTGAAATATATATTCTAGAAAACAAGAACCTTTTTGTTTAAAATGAATACTAATAAATTAAAGGTCGTAGCGCGGCGTTTGTTCCGCCTCTTCGGTATTTTAATTCTAGTTGCCCATAAGTTGCTAGCTAACTCAGATGTAGATACACAAGACTCGTTTATTAACTTAGCAGTGGCTGTATGAAAGCCAGCATAGCTTTGCTCCGAGCGTGTTTCATTCACACCTTCAATTCTGAAAATAAATATTTATTCTCGCTGTGAATAACACCCAAGGCTGCTTAAATAAACGTAATACACCATATTATATGATAAGTTTCATAGATACAAATAAAAAAAACAAAACGACGATGTGAAAATAACATAAACCGTAAATTATAAAAATTAATGGTTAGTTCAATATCTACGAGTTAAGGGTTAAATTCTGCTCGCTTTTACAATTTGGTATTAACATATGCGATGAATAAACAAACGGTAATGTTCAGTTTGCTATGAGGTAAAAGCTAAATCCTACTTGCATTTGTAGTCTGCACAAGAAACAAAGAACAATATGTCAAACATTAAAGCTAGCATGAAAATATATTTTCCGCAATTCGATAACTCACCTTAGTGCGACCCTGCGTACCGTAACCGTTTGCCAGTATTTTCCGAATATGCGGCTACTCAGTGAAGCCGCGTCACTTTTTTCACGTTGAAATATGATGTGATGAGCTGAGCTCGAAGTATAATGCAAATTAGCACTGCATTGTGGATTTTATCAAATACATTGGTCGTAAATACACTAACATGATTTACTTTTGCAGTAAGTTAAACAGTGAATCAGGCCCATTTAATGGCGTCGTTAGTCAAATTTTCACTTAGCACGCTCGGTACTGAAATCTAGTGATTTCACTTAGAATCGTTGAAGAGGTTTCCAGCTGTTAGTTGTATGGACCTCGGGGATGCTTTTTAAGGTTGTACACACTTTTTGTGTTCGGATACCAACCCCAAGAACCTAGCGTTGGCCGCTACCTTGGCTGGCTTCTGCTCGCTGCTGCAACTAAATTATTAATGTCCTCAGTTGACGCGGCATTGTCCCGTTCTATTTTTAACTCTATCTGGCGGTACTTGCCGCTAAGCGCCCGAATTCACTTGGGGGCAATCTCAAATGCAGAATGCGTCTTTAATCTAATTATTACAGCAAAAATGCTACTGGTTAACTTTACGCTAGCGGGTTTAAATATTAAAACAATCTGGTGAAACAACGGTCCATTGCAAGGCGAGGTAATATGTAGGCAAATTTTCAAGTTCCCATGAGTAGTATTTGTGTACTCATTTTTTAGTTTCTGTCACTTTCTTTGTGTTCATATTTTGTTATCTTGAGCCTTTCTTTAATATCTCTTTTGGCTACATAATAATATGTTTTGCTTTTGTCGTCCCAGTCGGAGGAATTATCTATTGTAATCGTAATAAAGACCTTTCAAAATTTCTTCAGATGCCGAGATTTAGCAAACTGTAGTCCATAAGTTCAATCATGTGATCAAACAATTTTTTTTAAACATATGAAAATCTAGTTGCTAGGTTATGATACAGTCAATTGCCATTAAGAAATAAAACGAGCTTGTAAAATTTGTGCTGGGGGCAAGTTTGCTTTAAGTTTTGTATAAATTTTCTAAGTAAAAAGTTCTATCTGTAAGCCCAAAAATTTGTTTTTATATTCACCAGTTTCCAGAGCACGTGTGATCAATTTCGTCTCGATAAGTCATCTCGGCGAAGAGAAAAAGCAGGCTGCAAGGTTCGCCCAAGTGTGGTCAAAATGAAGGCCATTTTAAGATTAGTTGGAAGTATCGGCCAGCAAACATTTTATATCCAACGTGTAGAGCAATTCCTCCTGAGTGCCTGTGTTCAGAGTTTTGAAGCAGGAAGCCACGACGAAAGTGACCACCGACGTAGCGTCCCTAGAAAACGTATTCCGCCTACGCCTTTTTCAAGAAAATTTCACAGGGAAAGCGTTGGAGTATGCCCCTTATTTTTGGGTTTGATCTAGATTTAGAAATTGAACAAAAGCGAATCACGCGTAGGTTTACGTCACACTAGAAACAAAACTAAGTTAGCTGTTGCTACGTCACAGAATTAATCGTATTTAGCTGATGCTTTCTTGCCATTTTGGTGTTTTAGAATTAAATTTTACACTATTTTTGCACTAACGGATCATCTTGTGTACTGAACTAAATTTAGGGGTTATTTAAATGTCAGTTGGGAATAGTGCATTTGCCCTAATATCAGAAAGTAATTGTCATACAACGAATTATTTGTGATACAAAGTTTTCGACTTTATTTTATTAACCGACCCCTGAGTTAAGAATTGTTTCATGTTCACCGGAGCTAAGCCCTAATTTATTGAAAATAAATAAAATAAGGAAAGAGCAATAAACCATTAAATTGTGGTAATAAATATTACATTCTTTTAATTTTCCCTGAGTTTAACAGGCAATTCTTAATTGAAACTTACAATTCATAAAGTGTAGTATCCCTTGCCATATTTATAATTTTTTTCTACGACCACCACTAAAAGTAGGCCTTCTAGCGCTAGCTTTTTTCACTAAAAGTGACGTTTTATAATTTAGCGTGTTTAAAATGAGATCAGCTGTTTACTTTTAGCACATGTGTTCTAAAGTGAAGTGAGGTTCTAAAACTACAATTTCGAACTGGAAGTGACATTGTACAGTTATTCTAGTTACTTCTTGCGTTGGAGGTAAAGTGTTTTTTAAATAAATTAAAGCGTTATGTAATGAATAGTCAGATCTGTACTATTATAATTCCCTTTGGTAACTGACTTTGACAGTACTGGCTCCACAAACATTCACCTGCGCGTCAAGGCCTTCGCTTTATTATGACATAACTTATAACTGTCATAAATGCAAACCTTTGTTAAATCGACATTTATGGATTAATAACAGAAAATTTAAAGTCGTACAAAAAATATTGTATGCAAACTCGTGCTAAAAGTGTTATTGCACTCGACATGTTGTGAAACTCAGCCTTCGGCTTCGTTTCATAATTTGCATGTCTCGTGCATAAACATCAACTTTTAGCACTTGTTGCATAAATAGCTATTATATTTTATTTAAAACCCCATTTATTAAGCGAGGCTTCTATTACAATATATTCCGTGAATTAATTAGTCATCCTAAATAATGTTTATGCAAGCATTGTTGTGGCTATTGATCTCAATCCTAGAGAAGGCTCGGAATTGTGGAATGTAATTGTGATTATTTATACGAAAAACCAAAATAATAAACCCATTTGCCCCGAAACCTAAATCACCTGCCACGCTACGTCCTCTAATCCACGGAGCAGCACGCGCGTCCCTTCTCCCTGGCTTCCGATCACGCAAGCGAGAGCCAGGTCATTCAAATGCTGGCAACCATCAGCTTTTATTTTATTTAATTTATCTTAAATTTGGTGTGAAACAATTTTCAATATGTGATGAGCGATGATAATTAAGGAAGAAGAACCTTTTTCAACCTAGCCGCCAGGAGGATGCGGCAGACCTTTCCGTTTCTTTATTATATAGATCGTACATGACTTAGATCAGTTTGTATTACATAAGGACAATACCGTAACAGTTTGTCTTTTAAACACTATCATTACATTTATATTTTTTTCTCCAACCACGCGGATAAGACGCCATATTGTCGAATAATTTTGTATAAAAAGTAAGCCATTTTGGGATGTTCACCAATTACCTTGGCCACTGTACACTTTTCGATTGATATTTGCACTAGTACAAAAATGGACGCAAGATAGGGTTTTACATGTTAAATTTTAAATAAAAAACCAATGCTTCGTCAATATTCGGCATTCGCCGTCGTTATTGTTTATTTTCCCCGTATAGTGATTGTTTATTTGAGCCATGACAGTTCTACAATATAACCTACAATGTTTGATTTTAAATAATAAGTCATATTACCGAATTTATGAGTAGTTGGAGAAAAAATTGTATGTTTCATTAGCACAAAAAATGCGTTTTCGGGAAGCGTAAGACTCGCCGGACTTCGCTGCGCGTCGTCCGGCGATCTGTCTTACTTATCCCGGAATCATGCATTTTTTGTACTAATGAAACAAATAACTATTATTGAATCTAGCTGTCTCGAGTATAGCGTTGCCATTTTTTGCTAACTCATAGAAGTATTTATAAGTTTCTATGAAATTAACATAAATTCGCGATTTAGCACGAACTGATTCTGTCAACCATCGATTTCTACCTCTCTCTATTTGGTGTTCACCACCTCAAAAAATCATTCAGGTTTATAAATATCTTGCCATTT
The DNA here is from genome assembly GCA_940337035.1 of Agriotes lineatus. Classification (NCBI taxonomy): domain Eukaryota; kingdom Metazoa; phylum Arthropoda; class Insecta; order Coleoptera; family Elateridae; genus Agriotes; species Agriotes lineatus. The sequence goes on along the minus strand of CALNHX010007842.1, from coordinate 28,311 downwards.
TTCAGAGTACTAGAGTTTGTAAATTTATTTTCACTTTCACACCTTTAGTAGCTTTTAGATATCTCAGCTACGTCAGTAAACAGGTGGTTTGTATCAATTTTTAAACTTGGCTTGTGTATTTTTGAAAACACCCATTGAAAATCTGAATATGATCGAAACTTGGATTTGAAATTTAATCTTCTAGCAATACTGTTTCTACCTTCTCAAAAGTCGTACTACGTTACTATACAGGGTATATACGAATTCGACCGACAAACTTCGAGGATGTATTTACTGCCTAAAGATGTACCTAAATTGTTCGTATACTTATAACCAATCTCCTTTCATTTCAAAGTTAGAACCTCTTTTGTGACTTTTCTTTTAATCTAACATTGAAATCGTCGAATGACATTTTACTCAAATATCGAACTATACTAATTAATTAATGACATTAGGTACATATGAAACATGACATTTAATTAATAAGACTACCAGTGGAAATAAAAGTTTGGAGATTTGAATGCGTGTAATGATTAGGAACACTAATTTTTAATATTTTTCGGAAGTCCAGAATTCTTTAAAGAAGATAGCTAGGCCATAGCTGATAATAAATGTTATTCTTGTATTCAAGTTAATGGATTTCTTCTAATTTTTATTTAATTTAATAAAATAAATCTTGAAAAATTCATAGTGTTTTTTCGAAGTGTTTTGACCTGTGCAGAGTTTATCTTGCAGATAAGGATCAAGGTTGTCTAATCTTTTAGGCTGTATTTAGTTAGAGAAATATGCACCCAAAGTTTTTCGGTCGAAATGGTATACACCCTGTATAGTGTATGAGTTTTTGTTAAATGTATTAAACTCGATCTGTATTCTGTTCCTTGTTTTCCATCGAAGATGAATCTCAATTTCACTTTCGTTTCAAAATTATAAAACATTATTTCTGAAGTCTTTCACAATAGGTATTGTATGAGTAAAGTGCAGTTGTTTCATTCGATTGTATTCTTTTAATATAAGGTTTAAAAACGCCAAGGATATTATTACAAAACAGCATATAAATAATACTTTCAGGTGCAACTGTATTTGCATCTTTATTTATTTGTAACGGTTTTTTAATTTAACGTTACAGTTTTCTATTTGTCAAAACCATATTTTAGATTAAGACAAGCCGCTAGAACTTTCATTCGAAAAAAGGACAGATGGCAACCTTAGTACTGAGGGACGTTCATGAATCTCTGCAGATCATTGTCGTTAAAAAATCTCCTTCCCTGAAAGTTAGGTTTGAAATCAGGAAACAGGATATAACCCAGAATTGCTGTAAAATTACAGTCACGAACAGCGACATTCCAATAACCGCGATTTGAACCGGAGTATTGTCATGAACAATAGCAACCCTCGAATTAGCTTCACTCGTCGATTTCCTTGATGGCTTCACGTAATCTGTTTTATTTAATTTATAAATGTGGTTAATACTGAAATTTAAGTGTATAAATTAATACAATAATATGCTCTGATATTGTTGTAAACATAATGACACCAAATTAAATTATAAAATTCATATTGATTATGTTGTGTGTGAATCATTGCGATTATTGGGATTTTTATTCGGGCAATCCAAAATATTTAAAAATTGGAAAACATTGAAATTTCTATATTGTGCACTGGTGCGACCCAAATTAGAATATGCATCGCTAGTCTGGCGATCACAACCCTCTTCACATTTGAGTCCAATTGAGAAAGTACAAAACAAACTTTTACGACAACTGTATTTCAAGAAATATAAAGTATATCCTGATTACCATACTGTTAGGTCCTCCAATTTAAGACAAGAATTTGAACTCCCGAGCCTGGACAGCAGAGGAAACGTAAATTCATTAAAATTTTGTTATAAATTATGGAATAATAAGATCAACGATAGCAAGCTGCTTTCGCTATTAACTTTAAGAGTACCCGCTAGGCCTGTTCGTTTCTCACCTTTATTCTTTGTACCTTCTTTTTATACCAGAATTCCGATTACTGATATATTAAAGCTTGTAAATCAAATTTACATACTGCTCAACATTGATTTGTCAGCTCCATACAGTATGTTTGCATCTGTTGTAAAAAAGTATTATTATAACTAAAATGAAACAAAATTAATTATTGATGTAACCAATGTTTAGGACTTAAATTTACCAATCAGTACGGAAAGTCATAGTAGCAAGTTACGGCTTCGTTCCATCTCCTGCAACCATGATTAAAGTTGATTTTAGTTTAGGATGACTATTTTAATTTTACTTTACATGCTATAACGTTCATACCAGCATATAGCAGAATATATCTACACTACATCTCTTGTAATAAGGGTAACACCTGTTAGAGATGTTACAATAAATAAATAAATAAATAATAAAGGTCATCGCCAACATAATTTTTGCGTAAATTCAAAATGATTATGTATATAACGAAATAACCTTTCCAGAAGCTGGAGATAAGCATAATAAATGCAATTGACTGTGGCATTACATCCTAAAATAATAAATCTGTATACGCCGTGATTAGTTGTTAACTTTGCTCTTCAATTCTTAATCGTACATGTAGCCCAGTCAACAAAGACCCGTTTTTAGCGTTTGAAAAAATAAATCGGAAAGTTTTAAAATTTGGTGAGAATTTTTATTTGGGCGTACTATTGAATATATAAAAAGTTCCGAAAAATTAAAGGTGAGCCGGCGCCGCCAGCTTGGAAAGAAGGTACAGTTTTATAGTTTTTTGCAAATATTCTATGAAATATCAACTTTATCACAAAAACTGATCTTACAAAAATGAAAGAACATTAAATTTTCTACAAAAACGCATAACACATTTTTGTTGCCAGTGGAATAGTTTAATCGAAAATGGCCAGCGAATGTTGCGAAGAACACATGAATGTTACTGTTCGACAGGAACTACTTTTATCAAATGAAAATAACAAAAGCATGTTAATTGACATGCTGACAAAGAGACTGAATGACCATGGGATTGGATGTCGACAAAGCACTGATGATGCAGATTGTCTCATCGTTAATACTGCTATCGAAGCATCTTTTTCCATGAAAATGTAGTTATTATTGGTGAAGATGTTGACCTACTAGTATTATTGACTGCACTAGCTATATCACAAAATAAAATTTTGTTGGTCAAACCAGGAAAAGGCACAACTGAAACAAAAGTATATTGTCACAGGAATTGCAATCATTGGTACTTGGGAACAGCATTCTCTTCTTACATGCCTTTAGTGGCTGTGACACGACTTCAGCGATGTTCAACAAAGGGAAAGTCAAGTATGTTAAACTATTTCAAAAAATGTAAAGAGTTGCTTGACATCTTAGACATTTTCAACAATTCTGACTCTTCGCCAGACGCAGTCGCTCGAGCTGGGGAACGTTTTTTCCTTGCCATCTATAGTGCTCGCCTCACAGATAATTCCTTTAAACTAACATCGATTTTATTGTTTCAAGAAACAATTACAAAAATTAAACCAGATATTCCCTCGCTAACACCAACAAAAGGAGCAGCTAAGCAACATTCGTTGCGGGTATACCAGCAAGCTCAAAAATGGCAAGGGAATGAATTATCCTCTGAGAATTACAGTTGGAGACGTAAAGAAAGCTATCTTACTCTAATCTCAACAATGGACCCAATCGTATTCTACAAATATACAACTGGGTGTGCAAATATGTGTGGATGCAGAAAATCAGGAATTAATTGTACGGTGGTTTATCATAAATGCCGTGGATGTTGTCTGAATGGTCCCACCACAGTCGACGATGGCAATGAAGATGTCGATGAAGATAATCAGAGGACATTAACCGACTCGGGGTCAACTTCTTTTGCAGAAAGTGTCCATTTCATAATGGTAATAATCAAGTGAGTATATAATATACAGGGCGTCTTTAAAATAATGGGACACCAATTAATCATAGATCCCTTACGTCATAATAAATCGATTAAACGTAATATACCTTAGTACAAAGTCCCTTCAGTCAGAAGTTATAGGGTCTCAAAGTACAATTTTTAATTTTTTATTTTTTTGTTAATTTCCACAGATGTAAAGATGTCGATTTGAATTTTGGTATACATACTTACTATTTTGTAGTGCACTAATAAGAAACATTTAATAAACTACACTTGACTGTAAGGGGTACTTTACCCATATTTCAAAACTTTTTTAGTTCTAACTTCGTTATCTCTAACTTTTTTTGAAATTTTTGGGTTATTATTTGAAAGCAAATTAAATAACACAAAAATAATGTACTCTTACTTCTTAAGCCTAAAAGCAACCGTTTACCTTAAAATGCCCATCAAAGGTTTTTGGTTGTCATTAAGACGTGCAATTATCAAGTAGTCATGATCACAAAAACAATAGTCATCTAGTAAAAAACAACGATAAATCAATTAATGACATTAGTGACATAAGAATTTGTTCTTTTATGTTTAAGAGATGCCGCTACATAACGAATTCTCCAATACTGTTATGTTCGTTATGTCGCAGCATTTTCGCAAGCACAAAAGATTACAATCATTACCCATTCTTTCTGTGACCATGGCTACTTGATAATTGCACGTCTTAATGACAAGGAAAACACTTTGATAGGCATTTTAAGGTAAATGGTTGCTCTTACGCTTATGCACTAAGAGTAGATTATTTTTGTGTATTTTAATTCTCTTCAGAATATATCCTAAAATTTTAAAAAATATTACGGATAACAAAGTTAGAGCACAAAAATTTTAGAGAGATAGGTAAAGTGTCTCTTGCAGTCAAGTCTAGTTTATGAAATTTTTCGTATTAGTGCAGTACATAATAGTAAGTACGTATACCAATATTCAAATCGATATCTCTGCATTTGTGGAAATTAACAAACAAATAAAAAATTGAACTTTGAGGCCCTATAACTTCTGACTGAAAGGACTTTGTACTAAGGTATATTACGTTTAATCGATTTATTATGACGTAAGGAATCTATGACTAATCGATGTCCCATTATTTTAGGAACACCCTTATAATATATGGATTTTAAACAACAATCTACAACTCCAAACTTGTTTCGTACGTTATGATTATTATTGTTTTATTATCTATAACCCATATTTTTTATAATGTCAATGTCCTGAAGATATCTTTAAATAAACCGAAACGTCGACAAAACATTTTAACAATTATGATCCAAAATCCCAACAACAATCAAACTATTCCACTGGCAACAAAAATGTGTTATGCGTTTTTGTAGAAAATTTAATGTTCTTTCATTTTTGTAAGATCAGTTTTTGTGATAAAGTTGATATTTCATAGAATATTTGCAAAAAACTATAAAACTGTACCTTCTTTCCAAGATGGCGGCGCCGGCTCACCTTCAATTTTTCGGAACTTTTTATATAGATATTTAGTAGTACGCGTAAATAAACATCCTCACCAAATTTAAAAACTTTTCGATTTATTTTTTTTATATTCTTTTCGTTGACTAGACTAAAGCGCTAAATAAAAAGTGACCACAGTAATTTTACAAAAATAATTTATACGCTAAAAGAGGATTTTTGCTCAAAACTGGCTTAGGGCAAAATTACAATTTTTTTATTCTAATCTCACACACAGCATTAAAATATCTGGCTAGTTGTTTCATAAGAGCTCGTCAACTGAGTGAAATTTGACATGAGCTTCTCCCCGAGTCAAATCAGGTAGTTTTGAGTCAAACATTTACAAACAGCTCCGTGAACTAAAATGGCAATAATGTTCAACCCACTAGTGTTGCTACAAGTTCTGCACCCCTCCGGAAATTGTACGCTAGTGCTGCCCTGGAAAAGTTGTTCGTTGATATCCAAATGCGTTTTTGCTGCCTCGTCAAAGTTGCCTATATATATTTTATTATTAGTGACGTCGAAATAAAAGGACACTAGTTGACAGATTTTATTTTTTCATTATAAAAAAGGACGCAGCCATAGATTTTTTTCAACAAAGTAGCGTGAGAAGCACCGCAAAACTCAGTCTCATTCTGCATTTTTCAGAGCTCTCGTGCATATACTTCCTTGCGGTAGCCCCTGAAAACGCCTAGCAACTATTAATAATAACTTGCATAATTGGCTTATTCAAACCAACAGTTAAAGCTAACGGATAAACAAGTAACAACCAAATAAAGAAAAATCAGTTATTTACATAATTACACTTAAAACTACACTCATTTGATCGCAGTGCCCTAACAAATGATTTTTGCTAGTTCCTGTATTTATTAATACACGACTACAGTATTTGGCATCGTCGGTAGGCAAATAACCCACTTGTTTTACGACTATAGTTTTCAAATAACATTTAAAAACACGAAGTTATTTATACAATTTTGCTGACACGAACTGTAATTCAACTTGATAGAAAAACAAGAGCTCTTTCATAACAAATTGATAAGTTTCGATGGTAATGAATAACTGTTATTTGTTACAATAGAATTTATAGGCTAATTAATAAAAACGAACATCGAGACGCGCTATGACATCACAAAATATAACAAAAATATTTATAACTTTTTACACATAATTTATAAATATAATACTAAACATACTTTAAAGCTAATGCTATTTCTAAATTGTGGAAGAGGTACAGATGGAGGCAACTTATCTGTTCCGCAAAATTTACAATTTCTTATATTTTGCCAAAGTATTTCAACTGGAAGTCATCGGTAATATTCACTCAGAACCCCATTGGTGATTACGTGGATATAATCACATAGTCTCCCGTATAACCTGCATGAGCCAAGTTTTCTTTACATGCAAACCATTCTCAAATATTTAATAACCGTTATTGGAGTGAGACAATAACTGAAATTTTATTACAAAATGGATTGTTAATCATCTAGTGAATACCATTTTCACTTTTAATAAGTAGATATTTTACAAAGTAAAGTCTTAAGTTTGAATTTTAATTTGAGCTTATTGTTCAATTTACATGAATAAATGAAGTCATTGCACTTTGCATGTCGCGTTCATGTTAAAATAAAATTTAATGTAACATGTGCTGCCTACCATTCATGGTAATGTATATCCATCAGAACCCTCGTTATGAAACGAAAAATTGCAAATTTATAACTGCATATTGACCTTTCATTATTACCATCAAAACTTGCAGCGATTTTTCTATTAACAGGCTCTGGGTCATTTTTTTTCCATTGAAACCATTTTTTTTTTGAATAAGTACTGCACCAAAATTACTGCTTTACAGCTGAAAAATTCTAAAACGTTAGGTGTACTGTTTATCATTTATTTATTGTTCAATTGAAACGCTTAATTGATGAATATAAAATATATTAAAAATCTAACTTAGCCTAAATCTCGCCCTTAAGTAGCAATTCCTTCATAGCTCCTCTCTTGGGTTTACCAGTAGGAGTAAGAGGTATATCCACCACAATCCTAACTCCACCCCTTAGTCTATGTCTATCATCTACCCTTTCTTCAACAAAATGCTCGATATCCTCAGCTGTGACCGTCCCCACAGCGGCACTCCTGAGCATAACAATGCCCACAGGGTGGTCTCCATCTTCGGGATGAGGCAAACCCACCACCACAGCCATTTCAACCGCCGAGTGGCACTGAAGGATTCCTTCCAGCTTGGCTGGGGCGACATACCATGACCTGAACTTCAGCATCTCCTTAATTCGGTCCACTATGAAAAAGCAGTTGCGTTCGTCATAATATGCGACGTCCCCCGTTTTCAACCAACCGTCAGCGTCCCAGCACGCAGAAGAGTCCATGCCATAATATCCATTCATTTGGTAGTCCGTCTTTATGCGCAGTTCTCCCCGCAGGCGCGGGCCGAGGATCTCTCCGGTTTCATTGTCTACAATCTAGAAGTGTTTACTTGTTTTTTGAACAGAACGAGCTAGCAAAGTGCGTACCTTACAAGAAATTCCGGGCCTTGGCCTTCCGCAGGAGTCCGGCCTCTCCCTCATCAGCTGTATCTCTTCTGGGAAGACATGGGGCCTGAAGGAAGTGGCGTATCCGCCTGCTTCTGTTATGGCGTACAAATTTCTAATGTCAACTCCTGGCACGAGCTCTCTAAGCTCTTCTACTAGTTCCCTTGATGCAGGGCCTCCAGTAATCACTATTTGCATTAGGTTTGAAATGTCTGCGCCTTCGGGCCTTCCCTTGTTGCAGAGAAGTTGTGCTTGACTAGGAACCAAGAATATAACATTTACCTACAAGATTGAATATTATTAATTCATATGTCTTCCATAAAACGATTACTAAAAAGATATGCACGAAATTGGAATGTAGTGACCTAAAGAAGAAGTTATTATCTTTTGATTGTGAATAAAACACCAACAGATTTTCGAAGGACAGAATTCAAATTGTAGGATTAACATTTACAAAAAAGAGATACCCAAAGAAAATGTGAAAAAATTGTGGAAGCCTAGTAATATTGAAGTTTAAAACAAAATGGTGCACAGAGGCAATACCAGGGATGCATAAACACGAAATAACACGAGAAAAGCAACTAAATGCGGATACAAGAGTGGAAGAGACCACGAAGAAGAAATACTGGCAAAGTTATGCGGAACGCAAAAAACAAAGTTGATACCACTAAAAAAAACATTATATGTAGATGGAGAGAGTATGGGAATATACGTTAGATGATCTTCAAACGCAACAAGTTAAGACTATGTAACAAAAACAGAAACATGGTGTTACTTATTTAAATGTTTTTAATTGCCGCGTGATTTTCGCGCACTGGTCGATAGCAAAGGCGATATTTTAGTTCCGTCGCGGGTTGCTAAACACCATCGGCTCTCACCGTATGCGCATTATTGCATTGATTTTATTATTGTGTATTCAGGATTACGTAGCAAACCGGCAATGAGTTCAGTCTTGTTTGTGGAAGTTCTCCATATTACGTCGGTACGTAACCAGATTTATATTTAACTTCAAACTGCTTAAACATGTTGAACGGTCCCGTTATCGTGGATTTGGTGCCACCGGCCCCTCAACAACCAACATATGGGCCACACTTAAATACGTGTCCTAAGTCAAATTCCCACATCTCTACCGGTCAGGCAACCATTTTGGTGGGTCAGTGGTACCTCATATCAAAATTTTCACATATCTGCCGTTCAGGCGAACATTTTCGCGAGTCAACCAGTCTTTCTGTGGTCAAGTCGACTTTTCCACGAAACAACTGGAGCTCTATGAACTTCATTACTTTCAGCTGCAAGCTAGTTACCTCCATATTGGTATTGATATCACTGCATTGCGGTATAGTACCTTCTGAATAGTTTCTACAGAAGATATAATTCCTTTACGTATCTAAGCCCCTCCTAGTAGATAGGGCATAATTACCCATTGTAATTAGAGTTAAACTTAATATTAGTTTTATATAAGTGTTATCCGAGTTTCTGTCTGAGCAACACCAGTTTAAAAGGGCAGTAAACATAGTTAACACGCACGTTGGATTGTGATCAGCCTGATACGGTCACCGTTAGAGTATTTTTCCTTTGTAACAATAAATTGAATGACGGTTCAGCTTCGGCTATCCACCGCATATTTCACCTGTAGTATCTTCTCGTGAATATAACGTTTCCATTGTACGATTGTGTTTGCCAGTATTCTGTACAACCGCTTGCATTTGAATTGATGAGCGAATTAAAACACCATCAGGTGGAGACAAGGCAATTCCATGCAGCAGCCCGTTTTTAACTCTATCCCAACGACTTGAAAGTCTTCTTCTGAGTTACTTTCTATGTCCTTCCCGAATTTGCTCAGCTAGAACCACATATGCTCTCAGAGTAGAACCACGTCTGTATCACACTGCTAACCGCATGCAGCTTTGGCTTGATTGCTTGTATAGTACATTTTGTAACAAGTAGCGAAAATAGCTTCTTACACGTGAGTGTTTAACTAAAAAACACAAACTGTCGTGCATTTTACATGCATGCTCTCTAGGGTCGATTGAAATTGGCAATTTTCATAGTGCCGAAAATGTAATTTACGGTAATAAGCGTAGAAGGTTTTTTATGTAACAATGGTATAACATAATTAATGGTATACACTAAAGGAATAAGCTACTGCTGTATCCTTAATGAAAATAATGAAACAACTGGACACGATAAAATTACCGTGAAAATCATAAAAACCTGAAAATGTATGGTATGTAATTATTGTTGCTAGCATTAGCATTCCATCAGGTAAAAAGATAGCTGTCATGTTCCCGCTCATGACAAGGGAGATAAGAGAACACGTGTTCGTTACAGAGAGACAGCATTGCTGAGTGCACCTGAATAAGTATGTGTGTTACGGTGAAAGTAGATAATTGGAAAATGTAAACATTCGCCTGATAATGTGTACATTTACCCCCCTGAACACGCTTGCCGCATCTTATGTATCTACACAGAACACCAAATGTCAAAAATAAAATCAGGTTTCGCAAAAGGAGGAGAAACATTTTTAGAAGAAGTTTTAGCTTTATTCGTGTTTAATCTATTTCTCACAAGCATTTGATAGCTATAGGTAATTCTAAAAAGTAGAGGTGAAGAAGAAAATCTAACTTTACGAGCAATTCCTCATAATAATAGTTCAATACAGCTAAAGATTAGAAAGTATTACATCCTAGGCCCACATACATATATTTATTATTATAATGATGAATAAAATAAATGTAAGCCATAAAGAAGTATGACTGAGTCCCTACGGCTTTACTCCATTTGTTCCTGTCTTTGACCTTTTCTTTTCGGTCTTTCATCCATATTTTCCTTAAGTTCATCTTTACCGCATCCAACTATTTTTTTCGCGATCGTGCTCTTCCTCATTATGCCGTTGTTGCTTTCAGCCGCACCCACTTAATCTACCTACTGTCGATCCTTAGTGCCACATATCCTAGCCATCTAACTGTTTGTGCCCTGACTGCTTGTGTGAACTTCGGATATCCGTATAAAGCTATAATATTTAGACTTCTTTTCCTTCTTTGTATATCTTCAGTTGCTTTCTCTGCTCCACATATTATTCTTAGAATCCTGTGCTGCCAGATATCTAGCGTGTACTAATTTTTTAATCATTATTCAGGTCTCGCAACTATACAGGCTGATTATTTTATCATGTCTGCATAATGGGTTGCCTACAAGTTGGTACATGATAAAATAATCAGCCTGTATAGTACTGCGGGTCTAATTACGGTTCTGTATATTCTTAGTATTGTGATCCGTACGCTTGACCTTTCGTCACTAGTCTTTCATTGATTTCTTTATCCTCTTCTACCTTATATTTTGGCATTCCCTTGATTCGTTTACACGCACTTCATATTCTTCAGCCGTCCTTTCTAGTACTTAGTTTAAATATTCGGACTAATTATTTTTATGTCATTGTCACAAGATCTACATCATCCGTATAGACCAACCGTTGATGTTTCAAATTGCAGATCAACCCTCGTATATGTATTCCACTCTCTTCGAATATAATATTCCAGACTCAATTGAACAGCACAGTAGAGAGCAGGTCCCCTTGTCTCAGTCCGCCTGTAACTTGGAAGTGGCTTTTGCTAGGGTAATTTTTGATCTATAGAGCTTCACTACTTGAACTCCCATTAGCACTCCCCCACTGCATCCCTATGATGTCTGCTGAGTCTATTTCTGTCCGTTCTGCCCAGCACCTTGTATAAAACTTCAAGAAGTGCAACACCCTCAATTTGCAACTCACTTTCTTTGAACCTAATTAACTTTCCTGTCTTATCCCCTCTCAGTGCTCATTTTTGCTGATTGTTCGCGTGGATGACATGCTACTACTAGCAAAGTTAGAACCTAGCTGCAGTACCTACAACTTGGAGTTAATTCAAACTGACTTGGTACCCGAACCCCAAGGAATATATAGCAATATAAAACTAACAAAATGTCTAAATCAGCCAGCTCAAAACAGAGCCCTCCTACTCGATAGCGTATTCAACTGCTAGAGAATATGTCACTAAATGTTTGACAGATCAGCATTGCAGTATGGATAGGATATCCGAGTTTTCATGGGAGAAGCAGCATAAAATGCAACTGAGAAACTTTTCAAACACAGAAGAGATAAAGTAGTGCAGATAAAGAAAATCCTCAGAGAACATGCCTGAGCAAACACTTCTTTAAAATAAGACTAGCACCACTGTGTACAAATAAGGGCTAAATTTCCACCCACTGCCTTTGCGCATGAGAAACTAGAAATGATCGGCATCAAACACTTTGGAGACGAAGACGCAGGACCAATAACCAAGAATAACAACGTTGGAGAACAACATAGCGATTAACGTAAGCGCAAAAACAATATTAATAACAAACATAAGAAAATAAATTTACTAAACAAGTACCTTCGTCTTCTTGCTGTGTTAGATTAGGATTGGGTTTTGCGTGTCTATGGCTCGCTACTCTACGACAGAAAAAAAAACAGATTTGCTTCTACCTTTTGGGCGGTCGTCCAGGAAGTCTCTTTAATGGTGCTATTTTGTTTTATAATAAAACTAAACTGTATTTCTTACATTATAGTACTTAGATTAAAACGTATTGTATATTTAAAACTTGCAAGGAATATTCCGCGCACTCGAATAGTAAAGTGCAAGCCAAGAACTGCAACTTGGCGCGCTGGAGGCAGCAGAGACCAGTCGCTTTCCAATAAGTGAGCTGTGCGTGTCGTCCGAAACAAAAGAGACGCCATGCGAAGTATTATAAGTGCCAGCTTGTTAAAACTTCTCCGAGATATAGCAGTTCATAGCCTGAACCTGCTATTCCAGCAGCCATTGGAGCTTCAAGAGAACCAGCCGACTTTGCTAATGCCAGAAGCCTGTGTGAGCAACTACCAAAGTCTCGGAGCTAAATTCCTCGTTATCTTGCAACAAGGTAAAGACAAGGCTAATTATCATAAATAAAACACACGGTTGAATGCCAGGAATATGAAACTGGGAGCCGAATCATAATGGCGATTTACGAAGAAATTGCAGCAAATTACGCAATAGCCTCAACGAGCGTGCTGCTGATTTAGCGAGTCAGAACATGGCACTTGCATCATTCAGTTAACTCGTCGTCTCAGCTGACTCCAAGCTACTGTAGTCAGGATCGGTTCAGTGAATCCGAGTGCGAAATTTAAACATTGCATTAAGCTCGTCGACTGTTACGTGCTACTATTAATAGCTTATATAGCACTTATATATTACCAATGTATTTCCATGCATGTACGTATGTTTTTTTTTACAAAATATATATATTATCGTATCGCCAGTGTATCTCAGTGGTTAGATCATTGGACTGCGGTGAGGAAGTCTGGAGTTCAAATCCCAGAATCGATGCCTGGTGGACGGCCTACCCAGTCGCTTTAAATAATTGGGGACCTGCGTTCGAAAGAACAAGGGGTAATAATGCGGTTGTCTAATGCGCGAAGCTGACCACATCACCACGTGTCAGGAATTTGACACGCGACAGACGGGTGTGAGAGCGAGGATACGGAAGCTCTGACCTACCGCCGTGCAGGCCAAGCTCCTTCATGGGGTGTTAGTGCCTCACCATTATTCTATATATTTTCATGTAAACAGTTTGGTTTTGCATTTATAACAGGATTTGCATGTAGAATTGCATAAATTATAGGTGATCACGAGCATGCCGGAACGAGCAATATTAACATTCCCCTTAGCTGCACTGACGTAAGAGCGGGTGGTGTACAACTACCATTGGGATAACTAGCATACAAAGGGCAATATAAATCCATAGTAAAGTATAAGGCACGAGACAAGAAGCATTACAGATGTCGTTGACAGTTCCAAACCCGAATAAAGAAGGAAGATCCAAATAAGTTGCCGTGGACCAAAGTCCATTATAATAAAAATAGATTCCAGATTATTGTCTTTGGTGATAAAGAAAGCAATTCAGAAGAGGTAGCGGTCAACCAAAGCAAAAATAGAATCAGACAAATCAAATTCTTAGAATTCTAAGCTATGGATGCCAATCGTGGTCTAAAACAAACAAAAGATTTGCTTGGTAATAAATACAATAAGGTTTCTTAAAAGTATAATTAGGAAAATAAAGATGGAATGTTACGATTAGAAGCGATCAAAAAGAAAATGGAAAACGCACATTTAGATTATACTAAGACAAACGGTCTTTTCAAAAATAGATGAGAAGTACCAACGAATATGTACAGACAACAAAAAAATATATAGATTGCGAATGGCTTTACGAAAACGTATTCCAATGGCACAGTACTTGAAGATTAAATGTAAATTTAGTATAGGAAGGGAATATCAAGAAATTATACAACTATTCTGTCAATCTAATAATATTCTTACCTTAATTTTCTCTATTAATCTCCAACAGTCGTCAACTTGGAATCTGGGCACAATAACTCTACTTCTTTTAGAGAACATGCTGATTAACAAAATAGTAACTGAAGAAATCCAGTAAAATGTAGAAAAGGTCACGTGAGATTGGAAGCTCTTCGGAGGGGCAGCTCCACCTTGCGATCTAGATATACTAAAAATGTCTCATATTACTTTGATTGATCTACTGCTACTACACCAAGAAGGCAACATTGAAAGAATAATAATAAAAACTTGCCTGTACTCATAATCCTGTGAAATTAAAGATTTGTTGCTTAAACAGATGCTCTTGGGCAGACCAGTTGTTCCTCCAGTGAAGACGATTACTGCCGTTTCTGTTAGATGCACGGCTGGCACAGGTAAAAACGCGTCCTCGTTGGCGCTGGGTGCCAAGAATTCTGAAAACTGTGCGTAAGTGGTGGACTTGCCAAAAAGTACAACCTCAGTGTTAATCTCCGATTCTTGAAGAGCGTTTTCTATCAAGTTAATCGCCTCGGTCCCAACGAACATTATTTTCGGGCGTACCAGTTTGAGCAAATGAACAGTGTCCCGTTGGCAAAGCGATGGATCCAAGTAGGCGACTTTGGCTCCAAGAAATAGAGTCGCTATGTAGGGAACACAGCTGTTGAGGTGGTTGTCGCTGCAGATTGTTATTACGTCTTCGGGCGTCACGCCCCTAGACCGCATCGTTATTGCTGTGCGAATGCACCTTTTGAGGAGAGATTCGTACGTGTCCGTTTCGCCCGTGAGGCCATCGATCTGCAAAATGAATGTTTAATGGAACTAAGGAGTTGATTTAAGTTTAAAAGTTAGAATATTTAAATGGATGTGAATGTGAAAGCTTTTTGTGGTAACTGGAAATATGGACAGTAAGTCACGTATGTAACATAATACAGTGAGCGCAAAAAGCATTGGCCAGTTTCAATTTGTAATAACAATTTATTTGCTTAAATTACACAGTTAATCAAAACTATTTCTTAAAGAATAAGAATGGGAGATTCACTTATGAAAAATGCTGTCGGTTAAATGAAACCCCTCTTGTTGAATGCACTCTTTTAAACGGCCGGCGGCCGAAATCTCGCAACACACGTTGCCGCATATCCTGCAGTATAGTTTCAATATTTTCTCGAATAAACCTTTAAGCTTTTCCAGATTTCTTATCTTTCTTGTAAATACTCTGCTCTTCAAGTAATCCCAAAGAAAAAAGTCAGGAATGGTTATATCCTGCGATTTCGAGGGCCAAGGAAGGTCACCATAGCAAAAAATCAGTTTATTTGGAAACGATTGTCGTAGGAGATCCGCATTAATTCTTGCGGTGTAATTGGTAGCACCGTCCTGTTGAAACCAATATTCATTTACTATCTCCTCCTCTATTTGCGATAAAAAGATCTTTGAAAAATGTAATGTCTTTGAGATGTAACCGTTACCGTTTTACCAATTTCCTCGAAAAAGTAAGCCGCGACAATCTTTGACGATGAAACAGCACACCAAACTATCACTTTTGGAAGATGTCAAACATTGAAACAAAACTCCCAAGTTTCCTATTTATGAAGAAATTATCATTTATTCCATAGGTGAAGTGTATGGATTTTTATTAGGTATTGAAACTGACCAATGCTTTTTGGCGCTCACTGTATATGACACAGTTCGATAAAACACTCTTGGACAAAAAATTATTGTTTTAAAATATTTCATACGATATTTACAAGCTGTTAAAAATTAGCAATAAGCAAGTGTTTTGATAATTAACTAAACTACTTTCAACTTGACGAGAACAATCAAGCGAATATTCTCTCTCTTAAAAAATTTGTTATAAACTAATCGTATCGTTATAATATATAAATACGTATAATTGAGTAGACAAAAGAAACATTCTATTAGAACTAGTTAAAGCTGGTGGACAGGTCAGAGGCATTGAAACGCTTTAGTCTTCTGGTTTCATTATTAACATCTAAAAGTTGGGTAGCTAAATGATTAGGATGCACAAACAGTTTATTTTCATATATCACACAATAGTTTATTACTACTTCCAGCACTGTTTCAATATTGACATCACCTTGTATTACGCGATTAGGTACGTATCACGGAGCGTTGACAATACATTTAAGCACTTTGTTCTGAAACCTTTGTTAAATCTCGATGTTAGAGGTGCTGGCAGTACCCCACAGTTGTATGCCATATGTCCAGATAGGATATAAGATGAGTAGAAGGGCCAATAAATGTATTATTTAAAGCATTGCTTTTAAAATTGCCAAAAGTAAAGTATACCAATTTGTCATTCAATCAGAAAATATTATTTTGAGAAGTTTTCAGTCTTTATCATTAGGAATCACTCCTATCCGGCCAACCCCTCATAAAGGAGAGTTAGGTGGGATTTACATCCCCATACCGTAAAACCTTCAATTGTAGATAAGACTAAAAAGAATAATAATCAAAATATGTATGGAAACAAATAAGGCGCAATAAAGGAAAACACGATTGAATAATGGTAACATGGTGTGTCTCATACCTTTACAGACCAGGGGCATTAATAGTAATTAACGTATTAAGAGGGGTAACCCAGTCTTAACATTCGAGCATATTTTTACCACTCGAGCGAGCGCAGCGAAGCGAGAGTGGTAATTTATGTGAGAAATGTTAAGACTGTTACCCATCGAAATGCGTTCATTAGTTTATTGTTCATTGAGGCAATAATTTTGAATCAATAATAATTACAAAAACTGCTAAATCGAAATCGGACTACCATGAATATGTGTGATGGTGCTATAGTGAATGCAGGTTAAATGAGTGGATGCATGTTAAATGTATCTTAACATTCGAGGACGCGAATGGATGCATGTTAAATGAGTGGATACATGTTAAATGTATCTTAACATTCGAGGACGCGATTATGTTAAACACTGTTTAACATTTCAATGAACAATAAAGAGATTTAACGAGTTGTTAAGTAAGTAGAAAATAGGACTGACAGCTGTACAAGACATTAGTTGAATCGGAGAAGGTATAACACATCCTGAAAACGATGAAAGAGGTTTGACAGTCGAAAAAACGCTGACATTAAGAACAATTAGTGAAAAAATTTTAAGGACTAGACTTTTTTTTCAAAATGACCATAATCTGTGCATATGTGCCCATAGAACCAGCTGAAGGGTAAGTAAAGCAGAGCGTTCATGAATATCTTGAGTATGTATACGACTTAACCCCCTTAATGTACAAACAGCAAACGAAGATGTGAATACAAAAGCAAGCCAGGAAGAAGCGTTTAGGTTCCGACAACAAAAGGTATCGCCTATGATCTCACTAACAATAACGGTTCAGATTTTGTCATAAAAAAAGCCTTAAGTAACATAATGTTCTGCAGACCCTGAGACAGAAAACCAAATTGGTAATGTTTTAATTGACAGTTTCTTCTTCTTCTGCCTAGAGTGGTCCACTATTGGGCATAGCCTCTCCAATAAGTTTCCATTCTTGTCGGTCCTGAGCTCCTAGAATCCAATTCTTTCCCGCGGTTCGCTTAATGTCATCGGCCCATCTTTTTGGGGGCCTACCGACACTCCTTTTTGTTTGTCGTGGTCTTCATTGCATAATTTTATATGTCTACCTGTCTACGTCCTGCCGCGCGATATGTCTTGCCCATTGCCATTTAAAGTGTGGAATCCTTTCTATAACATCTATGACCGCTGATCTACGTCGAACTTCTATGTTGAGTATTCTGTCCCGTAAGCTTACGACCAGCATTGCTCTTTCCATGGAGGCTCGCTGTGATATTCTCAGCTGTTCGGCACTTTTTATTTCGTGAGGGCTACAGTTTCCATTATAAGTTGTTCCAGGGAGGATGCAGCTGTTATAAACTTTTTTCCTTAAATTGATTGGAATATCTTTGCTTGTATTGACAGCAGATCTGTTATAATAAACATGAGGAGTATGACGGCTGCGGATTGAAACTCGATCGAATAGCTACTGCAAGGGAGATTAAAGGACAAGAGCCAACTGCATAAATACAGTTAAATTATATCAAAACAAAGTTAATGCAGATCTGAATTGTTACAAACAGCAGGCGAAGCATTAGATTTTCAAAAGAAAAATAGAGGAAGTGACTGGGATGACTAATTATGCAAGCAGCTAGCTGAAGAACGAAAAAACTAGGCTACAGATTTTAGATGGGTTATTATGAGCAAACATAAACTAGTAGAAAGAGAAACGTAGACATGCCAAATAGAAATGCAGCAGAAAGAGGGGTACAGTAGAAAAACCTTCCTACCTGGTGCGAATAGGAAAAGCAGATGACGACGCATGCGACTGCGGCCAGGGTTCGGACACGATGGAGTTGGTTATAGCACTTGTTGACAGCCGAAAGATGAAGCTCACCAGATTTATAGCGGTTGGATTACTTTTTACGGGAAACTTTTAAAGAGATGGTATACTTTAGACTTGTAAACACCGAAGAAGCATTGTGGGCACGAATACAAATTTCAGTAAACGGTTTATGGTTAGATGCAGAGATGATTGAAAGGGTGCACTTGAAAATTGAGGTAATTTAAACATTTACTTAGAGTTTTTCTGAACCATTAACATTGTTGTCTTAGTTCGTTATTGTTCGTTGCCAGTTTATTTGTACATTCTCATCATTGATAGCTCGTTGCTATAAAACTTATATTGTTGTTGGCCCGTTCGCCCTTAATTTGTTGGACCAGTCTTAAGCCTGCATAAAGCGTGAAGAAAAACAACGAGTTTTAGTATGAAATAAAACCTTTTAAATTCAATTGTCTCAGAAACGGTTGCTCGGAGCCACACTTTCCAAGTATACCTTTTCTGGACAAAAAATGCCAGGGAATAAGATTGTTTGTTAGAAATATAATACACCGAGTCACAAAAAGTTATGAAGCTTTCGATGAATGCGAAATGCTGCTGGTGGCGCCCTCTGCAAAGTACATCCGAATTGCGATCGGAATCTGGTTTTATCACCCCAAGAAAAAAAAAGTTATACCAAATTTCGTGCAGATTATGCTGCTACTGAGATAAGTAAAAAAACATAATAACTTTGACGCCCTGTATTTCGAAAACTATCATCTTTTGGAATAAGGTAACCTGGGCTCGATCGTCATAATTTAGCCTCAGTATTTTTGGTACTAGCTTCTTGACACCCTATACAATAAATAAGGAAAAAGTAACTATTCTATAATAAAAATGTTTTGTCATCTATCCTACCGTTATAATATAACAAAGTTTAAGTAGTGGGATCCGGAAGTAGCTGTTTGATACCACTTAAAACGTGTAAAACAATTTCCCAGGAGTATGACAACATAACATGAGTTATATGTCAACACACTCGCTCGTATCGATGCTTCAAGCGACCGTGGCAGCTGCTGAGGGCAATCCGAAATAGGGCCTAAACTTATCTGAGCATTACGGGCAAACACGTTGATGCAGCAGAATTAAAGTATATAGGTTTCAATATGACGCAAAGGCTAACTACTCTAACTACTGTAATGCTGTAGCCGAGAACGTCGCAAACTGATGAAATTATATACAAAAATAGTGTTTCTAAAATGTTATTTAATCAGAGGATAAAGGCAGCAGCCGAAGAGCAAAGGTGATGCAATCTTTGACATTGAAAATGAATGTATTCAAGTTCCGAGCACTTTTTCGATAATACATTAATTCTTACCAATATGAAAGCTTGCAGTAATAACTAAAGCCGAGCCTTCACAGATTTGATATTTTTCACGGGTTAAGGATCGTGCAGAACGGAGCTGGGAAGATAGATCATAGCTGTGATACTAGATAAATGAGTTCATTAGCAGCGCTTATAGGAATGCACAATGACGCTTTCCTACTATTTTGAGTTGCTTACGTTCTATCCCTACAAAATAGTATATGCTACATGGAAACTAAAAATACTACAATCGCGAATACTACATTCACCCCATTAATATTATAGGGCTGCTTTTGATGGATTTCACCACTTTCAAAGTAGTTTTTCGTGTACCTATTACCTGCAAATAATACAAATCGATTGTGGTGATCAAGATGTACCTAATTCCAAATTCATTCATTGGCAAATCCTTCGGCAATTATGAAACTCCGAAATATTCATGTTTGTATACATGTACTCGCACTACCAACTCGCAGAAGAATGGTTTGTACATTTCGGAATTTGATCATGGAGTATAACAAGGATTATTTTTTTCGTAGACATTTCAACCAATCAGAAGGCTGGATTTAGTTAAGTTATCTTGTATAATTTCGAATATACAACTCATTATAAATTTGGCCAATAGTAATTGAGAATTTTACTTAGTTACAAGGTATAGATAAACGGATATACCCTTGACGACGTGGTATAATCACTTCGGTGTTTCGGTGGATCCAACAAAGCAAAAATAATGAATAATAATCATCTACAGCCATACTGTAATAACTGTCTATTGCCAATTCGAGGATAGCAGGTTAGGTTTTGCGTCAGTTTTGACACAAACTGACGCTAAACCTAACCTGATAACGTCGAATTTGACATAGACTTACAGTGCCACTAACATAAACAGTGCCACTAACACAAACAGTGCCAACCTAAGAAATAAAATAATTTATTATTATCGGTCTATTCATTATATAATCGTAACGAATACCACTCGAGCAATCGAAAATAATGATTATTTTTCACTCGTAACTCGACGTAATCCTTAAAATACCACTCGAGCTGCGCTCTCGTGGTTTTTCGCAGATTACGTCTCGTTACTCGGAAAAGAATCGATTATTTTCGATGCTCTTGTGATATTATAACTGATTATACAAAATCGATTATACTATAGTAACTTCACTAGGCAACGCAATACATAACTTTTATCAACTTGATGTGGTTTTCATGGAGATGACTTTCAGCTAGGTTAATACAAACAAATCGAGCTGCCAATAAAGTATTTATTTGTTCTTAATATTAAAATTTACTCAAAAAATAATCAAATCGAATACAATGCGTACTTCGAACAGGTAATACTTCTCAAACTTCCTGCACAATAACAAATCGTGTCAGTTTGAATGTATTATTTATTTTTTTTTTTTTGCAATAATGTCCTTTATTATTATTATTATTATTAATCCTCCCGCTAACGCGGTCGGACTATTTAACCTGTCAAACTGACACTCTTTTATTATTGTGCAACAAGTTATGGACATATAACCCGATAATAACGAAGTACTTATAGTATTACTTCTCAGAATACCCGCTGTATTCGCAGCTACAGTGTGCGCACTGCAATTTGATTCCATGCTTTTATTCTAGCAGCGCTGTTAAAGATCAGCTTTAATCACAGCTAATATTACTCGTACATCAAATGTACGGATTATGAAAGTCGTGATCAGCTCACTCTGTAAAATCCTAATATAGAAAATTCACAATAACGACTCGGAGGGCCATCACAAAAATTGCAAAATCGCGCATAAATTTTTGGAGCGTGTTTATTTATCTTGGATAATTTCCGTTGTTTCATGCAGTTTTATAAAAAAAAATTACAAAAAATAGCATAACTAAGTATTCCCACCATTAATTTTAGAAGTCTACCGTTGGGTAAAAAGGTTAAAATAAAACACTTCGATAAAATTTCAACCTGCAAAATGAAGTTGGAACTCGCAAGTTTACAAGACATTTTTCTGGGGAGATTACAAGAAATAGAAATAAATTTGTAGATGTAATACATGATGTGTTTGTTCCACTATTAACTAAATTATACTGTTTCGTTTTTTAACACTTATGAATGTTTTGTGTTGTGTTTGAATACTTTTTGTTCGGTGCATGTGATGTTTTCTTATAGATTATTAAAATTAAAAATCATTATTATAGTTGGCTTAAAACATCGCTGGAATGTAGGTGAGTTATTAATAATTTTTGATCTAGTAATTGTTAAAAATTAAGAGCCCCTTAAATACAATTATCACGAGCCGCGACTGACTTGCTTTTTGAATTTCGTTGTGATAATCTTTTTTGATTATTTTTAATTACATTTATACGAACTTCTACACTCAACATTTCTTGTTCTTAGCGCCGCTTAGTCATAGTCCTACAAATAAATGTTGAAAATTAATTGACAAATAATTCCAAACCACTCCTGCTTAATAATAGTTCTAGTACTACGTAAGATAGAATGGGTTTACCTAGACTTGCACTTGTAATAAGACGGTCTTAGATAACAACAAAGAGCACTGACATTTAAGGAATTAAAATCACCATTGAAATGTAATGTGTTTTGTATACTTACCTGTACATTTTAGTTGGGCACCCTGTATATACGGCAACTAATTAGAAATGCAAAAGATAATGTAACACCAGCAATTAGAAGTCGAATAAAATAAGCGGGATAGCATCTGGCAAACGCAATCAGATACTAAAGTCTGACATATACAGGGTGTACCATAACATACGGAAAAGACTGAAAGGGTAGCTAGAGGGGACTAAAATAAAGATATTTTATTTTCTTCACAAACTTTTGACCAAAATCCAACACCGAGAAAGTTACAGCAAGTTAAATTTGAGTAAATTAATGGGCATTCTTTACAAACTGAGGTAGTAATTTATGTTTTAAGTTCAAATAATGATATTTGAGAGTTAACTAAACAATGTTGAGGTGAATACAAAATAAATAACATAAAAATGACTGCTACTTAATTCTTTCTTTTAAAAGCTTAAAAATTGGTGATCACTGATGGAGAACTGATGACTATATAATAATTAATAAATAAAATTAATAAAAACAATTAGCAGTAAAAATTTGTACCGCCAGATGCAAGCGCAAAAAGCACCAGTTTCTACACCGCAATTTGTTTGAGAATTAATTAATTAAAACGTCAAAATTAAGATACATCAGCTATTAAGTATTTAATTCCACTTAAATGGCTAACTACAACAACGAAGAATATGTAGATATAATTATCATGTATGGAACTGCTGAAGAAAACGCTGCACGTGCATGGCGTATATATTCGAAAAGATTTCCAGATCGTCAAACGCCTTCCGCAAATACTTTTCTTCGAGTAGTCCAACGCCGAAGAGGGACTGGACATTTACAACCTAAGAAAGGTCATGGTGGCGGCAGACCAAATCAACATGGGGTGAATGTGGAAGAAGAACTTTTAGAAATGGCTGATGCTGATTCAACTACAAATACATGCCAAATTTTCCACCAAGTTGAAGTTTTTCCATCCTTTGTTTGGTTCACATTGATCAGCAATGGTTTGTATCCCTATCATCTACAAAATGGCAAGAACTGACTCCTACGGATTATCTTCTGCGCCAGTAGTTTTGCGAATGTCTGCTAAATCTCACTAATAGGGAAGCCGAATTTCCAATACACGTATTGGTAACGGATGAATACTGTTTTAGTAGGAATGATGGTGTTCTCAACTTCCACAATTCTCACATATGGGCTGATCAAAATCGCCACGCGATTCGCCAGAGTAGCTTTCAACAGCGTTTTAGTTTGAATCTCTGGGGTGGTATTTTGGACAACGCCTTGATAGGACCTTACGAATTACCAGCACGTCTTAATGACCACTCTTATATGCAGTTTTTAGAAGAAGTTCTGCCAGAATTCCTCGAAGATGTTCCTTTGGATGTGTGCCGTACGGTGTGGTTTATGCACAGAGGCACATTTTAGTCATGCTGTACGAAATTATCTCGACACCATCTTTCCGCAAAGATGGATCGGTCGGGGCGGATTCATTTCATGGTCCCCACGCAGTTCAGATCTCAACCCAGTGGTCTTTTTTTATGGGGTTTTCTGAAGGAATGTGTATATGCCACCGAATTTGATACAATCGACGAATTACGCCGTCGCGTCGCATCAACGCTGCAGCAGAGCAGTCACGGAAACAATTTCTAAGAGTATTGGAAAACTGGATTCGTCGCATGCTTTCGTTACGGTGACTTGTTTGTAGATTATTTAATAATAAAATTGCAATTTATAAAATAACGTTTTCTTTATTTAAAAAGGTATCTTATTTTTACTGCGTGTTTTCTGTATAATTTAAAATTAAACTACCTTAACAGCAAACTATCAGGCGTTGTAAAAAATAGTAGTTTTAAGTTTGAATTTTCGGTCTGGGCCATGTAAGGTAAAGGGGGGGGGGTCTCTTTACAGATTCAGCAGTGCATTAATTACTAATACCTTATACATTTTCTGTATTTGGAGCGATGGTTTACGACGAGTAGTTGATTGTGAAAGTTTTACAGTACATAATTATAATCAATTAAAATAGCGCCCTTGTGCGATGAAAACCCTGCACATCTACACAAGGCGGCGATAAGTATTGTAGTAACAATCACAGGTGTTCTATAAAATTTCCAACACTTAGGATAAACAAAAAAAATTGTTGAGGGGAGTCCAAGATAAATAACGTAATACATTAAAAATAACAAGAGAAATATTGAAGAAAGAGGGACATTATATGGAATTGCTTGAAGCCATCGCTCTTACAGAGAAGAAGCAAAATAAAGAACATAGAAAAAAAGAAAAACTCGATAGTTGGCGAACAGCAGATAAAGCAATAGACCAAGAATTGCCTGAAAAACTAGTTATTAGCCAGTAGAAAAAAATGAGGACGGTATGCGGATATGAGGTATGAGACGTTTCATATAAAGCAAGTCTAGAAGCAAAAAAACTTTTACAAGAACTTTGTTCTTCATAAAGAATCGTACCTTGTTAGTTCTATGCAGCTATACAAAAGTTCATTGGCTGTAACAAAACATTCTTCTGTGTTCTAGTAATTTTTAGTGAATAATAAACATATCCTTCGTTATACTTTTTGAACGGTCGATTATTTTGTTAGGTAATTTATCATGTAAACAAGCGGAGTGCCCAGCTTACATTAAAAAAAATCTGTCTGAGTTAGAAATGGTAAAGATTTAAAAAGCAGTGGTATGAATAAATTACACCTTATAGCCATATAACTAAAGCTGATAATTATATGCACTCAAATGTATGAAAATATGCGCATTTACATGCATCCATTTTGTTGAGTATATGCACCCAAAGTGACATTATATGCACATAATATGCTCTATTTTTTTAAAATAAGTAGAAGTATTCTAAATAATGTAAAAATTTTAATTATTTTGTATGAGTATATTTATTTCTGTAATTTTTATTCAAAGACGTAATTCATTTTTCTTTGACCGCTTGTTAGTTTCAATATTAATGAATTATTTAAAAAGTATGGATTAATAGACGTAATACACTGTTTTTGATTAATACACTCTTTTTCATTAATTAAATGTTTTTTTAAAAAAGGATGGATTAATAGGTCTATTAATACACTGTTTTTGATTAATACACTCTTTTTCATTAATTAACTGTTTTGTGATTTTGACGTTTTGATGATATTTTGCATGGAGGTTAGTTGTATTAATCAAATTTTTCGCCACAAAAAAAGATTTTGCGGTCAACGAAAAAATTTTGTAATCAACTCGTTTGTTAATGGGCGATTAATAATCTCAACTATTAAAGACACTCACTCGCTATCGCTCGTTCGTGCTTTAAACAGTTTCGATTATTAATCGCCTTCATTAACACACTTGTTGCTTAAATAACTATAATAAATTTAATGAAATAGTAAATTTTACAAAAAATCTCAATACGTTCATACAAATTGATGCTAAATATAATCAAATATGCAAAATCCAAAAGGTATGCCCAAAAACCTATAAATATGCAAAATATGCCAAATGAAACTTGGCTTAAACCATTTGTTTTCATATAATTAGTATACATATGCAAAAAGTTTCACCAGCATATCAATTATACAAAATATGCATTTGCCATATAATATCAGCTGTACTTATAACATAGTACTTAGAGTTCGATTAGTTTTATTCAACTATAAAAACATTATTAGCAATAATTACAGCCTTACGAGGTTTGAACAGTAGGTAAATTATAGTTAGTAGAGAGTGTATAATTATGCGATGCAAACTAGTTTTACTGTCTAATGTAAACAGATTTAAACACAAAGAAAAAAGCTTACCGCGGTATTTTACCGATCAATATGAACTTATGTGCATAGCAAAAATATTAGTGTTTACAGTTTTCTGAGTTGTCTATTCTTATCGAACGTCGAGACTAAACCATCGCGTATATAATCTACATTAACATAGCCGCGAAAACAGTTACCGAGCGTAATCCCAGAAATTGACTAACCTGGGCCACAAGCTCCCTATTTTCAACCATCTTATCGTAGATCAAAAACCCCAGCCCTCTAGGATCGGTGGTGTAGTCCGGTGGGGGGTAGCTGATGATGCCATGGTTGTTTCGAACGGGGCTGACAGGACCTGTGTTTTTCAGTACAAAATATATGTCAGTCTTAACGGAATTATCAACACACTGACCTTCTTGCACCATTTTTCCTACTTGCGTTCGCAGCCAACTAACAACAACAGCTGCTGGCAGAACTTTGGAATCGCACTTGCGTTATCTTCCGGCGAGATAATTCCCGCGCGGCGTTGATTGGCAACTGTATTGACAATACAAATTTGACGAGCATGTAGGTATGTACCTGCCCGTGAGATTTATCAAGTGTTTTTCGACTAATCGTGGTGTTTATGTTCGGCTGATAACAGACGTCAATTGCAAAGAAGATATATTTTTATTAATACGTAGATACATATACAATACGAATATTTCAAAACATCAAGTTGTTCCTTAATTCAGTGAGCATACTAAAAGGGGCTGATAAAATTAGAGTACATCGAAAAATTGTGGGAAACGGATCCGATGTGGTAATGCGGTAATCTTTCAAACGTAGCGTTCTACCATCTACATTTTAATAGCTAAACTCTCTAAAATTGCAGCATTATACTGTACAGGCATTGACATGTTACAGTGTTTTAGAGCTAACCACTGTTGGCTTGCCTAGAATTAGAATCGTGTAAAAAAGTGGTAATTCTGTAAGTCTGCAACAAACTCTTCTGGTGACGGAGAAGTAAGTGATTGAAAGACAAAAGCTAAGCAAAAATGTGTTCAGAATTCACTTGAATTTATAGAAACAATTTCACTAAAAATTGAAGACTGTGTGCTCTTATTAAAATTGAAGGTGCTATAATTACACTACCGAAAAGAGTATTATTCTGTGACAGAAAGGAGTTTTACTAATCCAGATTTTAAATGCGTTTGCTTCTAAGACTGGAATATTTTCTTGCAGTTTTTCATTAAGGCTTCCAACTGCACGGTTGCTATAATTTTGTCGTCTACGAAGTATTATTATTAGGTACAATATTTAGAGTGATAAAAATAATGATTTTACTATTCATAATGCACAAAATCCCTATTCAGGCCACGTATTACTAAGTGAAAACACCGTAGTGTTATCGTTTTGGTGTTTTAAATTTTGAGCTGTCCGCTGTCAATGTCATACCGTTTCCAATAAGTATTTTTAGAGTACGCATTAAATACATTTTTAGTGTAATTCCCTTACTGATATTCATGGTATAATCTAATCGAATACTCGCTCGACGACTGTATTATCAAATACTTTTGCTTACAAACTCAGCGGTTTGCTTTGTAGAAGCACTTCTCGCCTTCGGCTCGTGTTGTTTCCAAGCAACCCGTTTCGTGAGAAAGCAAAGTATTTGACAATTCCCAGTGGTCTCGTGGAATTATTACTGATTATTTTTTAGTAGCAATCTCAACCGATCAGAAGACTGGATTTAGTTAAGTTATCTTGTATAATTTCGATTATACAAAATCGATTATACTAGAGTAACTTCACTAGGCACCGCAATACATAACTTTTGTCAACTTCATGTTGTTTTCATGGAGATGACTTTCAGCTAGGTTAGTACAAACAAATCGAGCTGCCAATAAAATATTTATTTGATCCTAACATTAAAATTTGCTCAAAAAATAATCAAATAGAATACAATGCGTAGTTCGAACGGGTTATACCTCTTAAACTGACACTCTTTTATTATTGTGCAACAAGTTATCGACATATAACCCGATAAAATCAAAGTACTTATAGTATCACTT